>CAWLAL010000291.1:17500-20975 GCA_963854785.1 Vaccinium vitis-idaea | reverse complement strand
TGGGCTCGACATGCCTCGACATGGGCTTGACAAGGCATCCCACGACATGGGATTGACAAAACATGCCAAGATATGGCTAGACATGCCACAATATGGGTAAAAGGCATGCTACAACAAGGGCTTGACATGCCTTGACACGGGCTCGACATGCCTCGACACGGGCTCGACATGCCTCGACATTGGCTCGACATGGGCTTGACAAGGCATCCCACGACATGGGATTGACAAAACATGCCAAGATATGGCTAGACATGCCACAATATGGGTAAAAGGCATGCTACAACAAGGGCTTGACATGCCTTGACACGGGCTCGACATGCCTCGACACGGGCTCGACATGCCTCGACATGGGCTTGACAAGGCATCCCACGACATGGGATTGACAAAACATGCCAAGATATGGCTAGACATGCCACAATATGGGCAAAAGGCATGCTACAACAAGGGCTTGACATGCCTTGACACGGGCTCGACATGCCTTGACACGGGCTCGACATGCCTCGACATGGGCTCGACATGCCTCGACATGGGCTTGACAAGGCATCCCACGACATGGGATTGACAAAACATGCCAAGATATGGCTAGACATGCCACAATATGGGTAAAAGGCATGCTACAACAAGGGCTTGACATGCCTTGACACGGGCTCGACATGCCTCGACACGGGCTCGACATGCCTCGACATGGGCTCGACATGCCTCGACATGGGCTTGACAAGGCATCCCACGACATGGGATTGACAAAACATGCCAAGATATGGCTAGACATGCCACAACATGGGCAAAAGGCATGGGCTTGACAAGGCATGCATGCCACGACATGGGCTCGACATGCCATCGGTGAAAAAACCACCCGACGGGTGGTTGGCACCGAGCAATCGCTTGAAAAACCACCCCGTGGGTGCTTGAGATGACTTGTGGTAGGTTGTTTGGCTAGAATGCCTCATAAGAACTCTCTAAAACATCACCTCCATGTGTGTTTCGCAAAGGATAATTTTTTTCTTTTATAACGCATACATTTAGAGACTTTGAGGTTGGTTTTTTACATCTCTTTCCATCTACTACCTTCCAAATATTTTTTATAATTAATGTGTAGAAGTAATAGATTTTATTTGGGATTTTTCCTATTTTTAATGTATTTTTTCTTGATTTTTTTGATTTTTTATGGTTTATTTTCGAAATTAATTAATAATAAATAATCCCTTTGGAAAAAAAATCTGAATTTTTTTGTGAAGGTGCTACAAAATGTTTTGAACAAGTTCCAATTGGCACTTTGTTGAGCAAAACTCAATTTTTCGAAAAAATGGCTAGTACGCTCCTCGGACGAAAAGATGTTTCTTCCTGCCACATGGGGAAAAGCTCAAGATGCATATATAAGGGGGGGTGGTCTCCCTCCTTGCCAAGCCAAGGCCAGCCATGCCGGCTGCCTTGGCAAGGCCCGGGCATGACCAACCCGTGCATGCTGGGCACTTTGGCTTCGATGCCAAGTGCAAACACATGCCCGGGGTAATGCACGGAAAAAAGACCAAAATACCCTTGTGGGTAACGAAATGGCCCGATGGGTAACGAAATGAGCCGACGGGTAACGAAATGAGCCGATCTTCGGGCTATCAAAGGCATTTCGGGTTCAATGCCTCGTGCTATCGATACCCATGGAGTAATGAACGAAAAAATGACCGAAATGCCCCTGTGGGTAGCAAATAGTGCCCGACGGGTCACGAAACGAGCCGACAACCGTGCTAGGAAAGGCATTTTGGCACCCGACGGCTACATTCTTTGGGTAATCGCTGAAAACATGACCCGATGCGTTCTTGTTGCCGAGTAACCGCTTGAAACATGACCCGATGCGTGCTTGTTGTCGGACATTTGATGGAAATACGTCCCGATGTGTGCTTGGCATCGGGTAATCGCTAGAAATAATACCCGATGCATGCTTGTTGTCGGGCATTTGATGGAAATACGTCCCGATGTGTGCTCGTCATCGGGTAATCGCTGGAAATAATACCCGATGTGCGCTTGTTGCTGGGCATTTGATGGAAATACGTCCCGATGTGTGCTTGTCATCGGGTAATCGTTGGAAATAAGACCCGACGTGTGCATGTCAC
Organism: Vaccinium vitis-idaea; assembly: GCA_963854785.1. Classification (NCBI taxonomy): domain Eukaryota; kingdom Viridiplantae; phylum Streptophyta; class Magnoliopsida; order Ericales; family Ericaceae; genus Vaccinium; species Vaccinium vitis-idaea. The sequence goes on along the minus strand of CAWLAL010000291.1, from coordinate 18,870 downwards.
CTTGTTCTAGCCACGTCCTATGGGTAATGCACGAAGAAACGATTGAAAGGCAATGCCCAGGCTTAGCGAGGCAAGGTATGGTCGCTCCAGGCTTAGCGAGGCAATTGGTCGCTCGTCCAGGCTTAGCGAGGCAAGGTATGGTCGCTCCAGGCTTAGCGAGGCAATTGGTCGCTCGTCCAGGCTTAGCGAGGCAATGTGGGGTCGCTCCAGGCTTAGCGAGGCAGGTGGTCGCTCGTCCAGGCTTAGCGAGGCAATGTGGGGTCGCTCCAGGCTTAGCGAGGCAGGTGGTCGCTCCCCAGGCTTAGCGAGGCAATGGTTGGTCGCTCCAAGCTTGGCAAGGCTAAATTGGTTGCCCTCCACGCTCGACAAGGCTAGGAATGATGGTTGTCACGAAGCATCTCAATCGACACCGCGAAGTGCGCAGCGTGCTATTCCTCTACGATGCATTGGTGTCCCCGCACGGTGAGCATGCTTGGTTATACGGCTTAAGGTGCCTCAGTCCCAAGTGTGTGCCCAGGGGATACCTCCTTGTTGAGAGGAAGCAGGCTCGCCCGGGTGTCGATCGACATGCTTCGCGCCGCATGTTGCAAGGGCAACAGCAAAGGCTTGCATGGATGTCGTCTTGTTGGTCCCGCGATTTCACTGAGGGATGCTTGCTCGATGCCGGTGGTATCACCATGTCGCGAAAGTGTGTAGTAGGGCTTATGGCACGGGGCGCATTAGTAGTGTCACGAAAGTGTGTAGTAGCGCTTATGGCGCGAGGCGCATTAGTAGTGTCACGAAAGTGTGTAGTAGTGCTTATGGCTCGAGGCGCATTAGTATCGGCGTTGTGATGCAAGGGCTTGGGCGGGATATTCCTTGGTTTTCTAAAAGACGTCATGCATTGCTATGCGTTTGTTGTTGCAATGGAACATGCGGCACGCCATGCCAAAGGAGATACATTGTCGATAGATTGTGCGACTGTCCTTCGGGAAAGTAGTGCTTTTGGTCGGCCTTGGATCTCCTTTGGCTATGGCACCCCCCCCCCCCCTTCCCCCAAAAAAATTTGGTTTTCTAAAATATTTTGTGCCGCGTGTTTCAAGTGCAATGCCGAAGGCTAGCATGGATGTCGTCTTTCTTGTCCCGCGATTTCACCTGAGGGATGCTTGCCCGATGCCGGTGGTATCACCGTGTTGCGAAAGTGTGTAGTAGGGCTTATGGCACGGGGCGCATTAGTAGTGTCACGAAAGTGTGTAGTAGCGCTTATGGCGCGAGGCGCATTAGTAGTGTCGCGAAAGTGTGTAGTAGTGCTTATGGCTCGAGGTGCATTAGTAGCGGCGTTGTGATGCCAAGGGCTTGGGCGGGATATTCCTTGGTTTTCTGAAAGACTT
>CAWLAL010000291.1:0-7500 GCA_963854785.1 Vaccinium vitis-idaea | reverse complement strand
CGTGAAAAACCACCCGACGGGTGGTTGGCACCGAGCAATTGCTTGAAAAACCACCCCATGGGTGCTTGACATGACTTGTGGTACGTTGTTTGGCTATAATGCCTCGTAAGAACTCTCTAAAACATCACCTCCATGTGTGTTTCACAAAGGATAATTTTTTCCATTTATAACACGTACATTTCGAGACTTTGAGGTTGGTTTTTTACATCTCTTTTCATCTATTACCTTCCAAATATTTTTTATAAATAATGTGTAGAAGTAATAGATTTTATTTGGAATTTTTCCTATTTTTAATGTATTTTTTCTTGACTTTGTTGATTTTTTATGGTATATTTTGCAAATTAATTAATAATAAATAATCCCTTTGGAAAAAAAATATGAATTTTTTTGTGAAGGTGCTACAAAATGTTTTGAAGAAGTTCCAATTGGCACTTTGTTGAGAAAAACTCAAATTCTCAAAAAAATGCCTAGTACGCTCCTGGGACGAAAAGATGTTTCTTCCTGCCACTTGGGGAAAAGCTCAAGATGCATATATAAGGGAGGGGCTGCCCTTTGCACCCGGTATAGACGGTGGGCTAGCCGACGGCTTGTCACCGGGCAATCGTTGGAAATACGACCCGACGTCGGCTTGTCACCGGGCAATAGTTGGAAATAAGACCCGGGCAACGGTTGGAAATACGACCCGATGGTCAATGGCGGAAAAATGACGGAGCCGGCCAAAAAAGGCATCGATGATAGGCTAGCCGACGGGTGCTTGACACCGGGCAACGGTTGGAAATACGACCCGACGGTAAACGGAGGAAAAACGAAGGAGCCGGCCAAAAAAAATGCTCATAAATCCACTAAAAAACACCTGCGTGCGTGCGTGCGTGCACGGGCACGGGCACTAGGGCTCTAGGGCTCTTGGGCCTTGGGCACTTGAGCACTTGGAAGCACTTGGGAAGCAATTGGGAGCAATTGGGAAGCACTTGGGAGCACTTGCCAAGACATGGGCTCGACATGCCTCGTGAAGGTGCTAAAAAATGTTATGAAGAAGTTCCAATTGGCACTTTGTTGAGAAAAACTCAATTTCTCAAAAAAAAGGCATCCCACGACTTTGGCTTGACAAGGCATGCAACCACACGGCTTAACATGCCAAGACAAGGGCACAAGGCATGCCTCGGCACGGGCTCGACATGCCTTGACACGGGCTCGACATGCCTCGACAAGGGCTTGACAAGGCATCCCACGACATGGGATTGACAAAACATGCCAAGATATGGCTAGACATGCCACAATATGGGCAAAAGGCATGCTACAACAAGGGCTTGACATGCCTTGACACGGGCTCGACATGCCTCGACACGGGCTCGACATGCCTCGACATTGGCTCGACATGGGCTTGACAAATCATCCCACGACATGGGATTGACAAAACATGCCAAGATATGGCTAGACATGCCACAATATGGGCAAAAGGCATGCTACAACAAGGGCTTGACATGCCTTGACACGGGCTCGACATGCCTTGACACGGGCTCGACATGCCTCGACCCGATGGTCAATGGCGGAAAAATGACGGAGCCGGCCAAAAAAGGCATCGATGATAGGCTAGCCGACGGGTGCTTGACACCGGGCAACGGTTGGAAATACGACCCGACGGTAAACGGAGGAAAAACGAAGGAGCCGGCCAAAAAAAATGCTCATAAATCCACTAAATAACACCTGCGTGCGTGCGTGCGTGCGTGCACGGGCACGGGCACTAGGGCTCTAGGGCTCTTGGGCCTTGGGCACTTGAGCACTTGGAAGCACTTAGAAGCAATTAGGAGCAATTGGGAAGCAATTGCCTCGACATGGGCTTGACATGCCTTGACACGGGCTCGACATGGGCTCGACATGCCTCGACATGGGCTTGACAAGGCATCCCACGACATGGGATTGACAAAACATGCCAAGATATGGCTAGACATGCCACAATATGGGTAAAAGGCATGCTACAACAAGGGCTTGACATGCCTTGACACGGGCTCGACATGCCTTGACACGGGCTCGACATGCCTCGACATGGGCTCGACATGCCTCGACATGGGATTGACAAAACATGCCAAGATATGGCTAGACATGCCACAATATGGGTAAAAGGCATGCTACAACAAGGGCTTGACATGCCTTGACACGGGCTCGACATGCCTCGACACGGGCTCGACATGCCTCGACATGGGCTCGACATGCCTCGACATGGGCTTGACAAGGCATCCCACGACATGGGATTGACAAAACATGCCAAGATATGGCTAGACATGCCACAATATGGGTAAAAGGCATGCTACAACAAGGGCTTGACATGCCTTGACACGGGCTCGACATGCCTCGACACGGGCTCGACATGCCTCGACATTGGCTCGACATGGGCTTGACAAGGCATCCCACGACATGGGATTGACAAAACATGCCAAGATATGGCTAGACATGCCACAATATGGGTAAAAGGCATGCTACAACAAGGGCTTGACATGCCTTGACACGGGCTCGACATGCCTCGACACGGGCTCGACATGCCTCGACATGGGCTTGACAAGGCATCCCACGACATGGGATTGACAAAACATGCCAAGATATGGCTAGACATGCCACAATATGGGCAAAAGGCATGCTACAACAAGGGCTTGACATGCCTTGACACGGGCTCGACATGCCTCGACACGGGCTCGACATGCCTCGACATTGGCTCGACATGGGCTTGACAAATCATCCCACGACATGGGATTGACAAAACATGCCAAGATATGGCTAGACATGCCACAATATGGGCAAAAGGCATGCTACAACAAGGGCTTGACATGCCTTGACACGGGCTCGACATGCCTTGACACGGGCTCGACATGCCTCGACATGGGCTCGACATGCCTCGACATGGGATTGACAAAACATGCCAAGATATGGCTAGACATGCCACAATATGGGTAAAAGGCATGCTACAACAAGGGCTTGACATGCCTTGACACGGGCTCGACATGCCTCGACACGGGCTCGACATGCCTCGACATGGGCTCGACATGCCTCGACATGGGCTTGACAAGGCATCCCACGACATGGGATTGACAAAACATGCCAAGATATGGCTAGACATGCCACAATATGGGTAAAAGGCATGCTACAACAAGGGCTTGACATGCCTTGACACGGGCTCGACATGCCTCGACACGGGCTCGACATGCCTCGACATTGGCTCGACATGGGCTTGACAAGGCATCCCACGACATGGGATTGACAAAACATGCCAAGATATGGCTAGACATGCCACAATATGGGTAAAAGGCATGCTACAACAAGGGCTTGACATGCCTTGACACGGGCTCGACATGCCTCGACACGGGCTCGACATGCCTCGACATGGGCTTGACAAGGCATCCCACGACATGGGATTGACAAAACATGCCAAGATATGGCTAGACATGCCACAATATGGGCAAAAGGCATGCTACAACAAGGGCTTGACATGCCTTGACACGGGCTCGACATGCCTTGACACGGGCTCGACATGCCTCGACATGGGCTCGACATGCCTCGACATGGGCTTGACAAGGCATCCCACGACATGGGATTGACAAAACATGCCAAGATATGGCTAGACATGCCACAATATGGGTAAAAGGCATGCTACAACAAGGGCTTGACATGCCTTGACACGGGCTCGACATGCCTCGACACGGGCTCGACATGCCTCGACATGGGCTCGACATGCCTCGACATGGGCTTGACAAGGCATCCCACGACATGGGATTGACAAAACATGCCAAGATATGGCTAGACATGCCACAACATGGGCAAAAGGCATGGGCTTGACAAGGCATGCATGCCACGACATGGGCTCGACATGCCATCGGTGAAAAAACCACCCGACGGGTGGTTGGCACCGAGCAATCGCTTGAAAAACCACCCCGTGGGTGCTTGAGATGACTTGTGGTAGGTTGTTTGGCTAGAATGCCTCATAAGAACTCTCTAAAACATCACCTCCATGTGTGTTTCGCAAAGGATAATTTTTTTCTTTTATAACGCATACATTTAGAGACTTTGAGGTTGGTTTTTTACATCTCTTTCCATCTACTACCTTCCAAATATTTTTTATAATTAATGTGTAGAAGTAATAGATTTTATTTGGGATTTTTCCTATTTTTAATGTATTTTTTCTTGATTTTTTTGATTTTTTATGGTTTATTTTCGAAATTAATTAATAATAAATAATCCCTTTGGAAAAAAAATCTGAATTTTTTTGTGAAGGTGCTACAAAATGTTTTGAACAAGTTCCAATTGGCACTTTGTTGAGCAAAACTCAATTTTTCGAAAAAATGGCTAGTACGCTCCTCGGACGAAAAGATGTTTCTTCCTGCCACATGGGGAAAAGCTCAAGATGCATATATAAGGGGGGGTGGTCTCCCTCCTTGCCAAGCCAAGGCCAGCCATGCCGGCTGCCTTGGCAAGGCCCGGGCATGACCAACCCGTGCATGCTGGGCACTTTGGCTTCGATGCCAAGTGCAAACACATGCCCGGGGTAATGCACGGAAAAAAGACCAAAATACCCCTGTGGGTAACGAAATGGCCCGATGGGTAACGAAATGAGCCGACGGGTAACGAAATGAGCCGATCTTCGGGCTATCAAAGGCATTTCGGGTTCAATGCCTCGTGCTATCGATACCCATGGAGTAATGAACGAAAAAATGACCGAAATGCCCCTGTGGGTAGCAAATAGTGCCCGACGGGTCACGAAACGAGCCGACAACCGTGCTAGGAAAGGCATTTTGGCACCCGACGGCTACATTCTTTGGGTAATCGCTGAAAACATGACCCGATGCGTTCTTGTTGCCGAGTAACCGCTTGAAACATGACCCGATGCGTGCTTGTTGTCGGACATTTGATGGAAATACGTCCCGATGTGTGCTTGGCATCGGGTAATCGCTAGAAATAATACCCGATGCATGCTTGTTGTCGGGCATTTGATGGAAATACGTCCCGATGTGTGCTCGTCATCGGGTAATCGCTGGAAATAATACCCGATGTGCGCTTGTTGCTGGGCATTTGATGGAAATACGTCCCGATGTGTGCTTGTCATCGGGTAATCGTTGGAAATAAGACCCGACGTGTGCATGTCACCTTGTTCTAGCCACGTCCTATGGGTAATGCACGAAGAAACGATTGAAAGGCAATGCCCAGGCTTAGCGAGGCAAGGTATGGTCGCTCCAGGCTTAGCGAGGCAATTGGTCGCTCGTCCAGGCTTAGCGAGGCAAGGTATGGTCGCTCCAGGCTTAGCGAGGCAATTGGTCGCTCGTCCAGGCTTAGCGAGGCAATGTGGGGTCGCTCCAGGCTTAGCGAGGCAGGTGGTCGCTCGTCCAGGCTTAGCGAGGCAATGTGGGGTCGCTCCAGGCTTAGCGAGGCAGGTGGTCGCTCCCCAGGCTTAGCGAGGCAATGGTTGGTCGCTCCAAGCTTGGCAAGGCTAAATTGGTTGCCCTCCACGCTCGACAAGGCTAGGAATGATGGTTGTCACGAAGCATCTCAATCGACACCGCGAAGTGCGCAGCGTGCTATTCCTCTACGATGCATTGGTGTCCCCGCACGGTGAGCATGCTTGGTTATACGGCTTAAGGTGCCTCAGTCCCAAGTGTGTGCCCAGGGGATACCTCCTTGTTGAGAGGAAGCAGGCTCGCCCGGGTGTCGATCGACATGCTTCGCGCCGCATGTTGCAAGGGCAACAGCAAAGGCTTGCATGGATGTCGTCTTGTTGGTCCCGCGATTTCACTGAGGGATGCTTGCTCGATGCCGGTGGTATCACCATGTCGCGAAAGTGTGTAGTAGGGCTTATGGCACGGGGCGCATTAGTAGTGTCACGAAAGTGTGTAGTAGCGCTTATGGCGCGAGGCGCATTAGTAGTGTCACGAAAGTGTGTAGTAGTGCTTATGGCTCGAGGCGCATTAGTATCGGCGTTGTGATGCCAAGGGCTTGGGCGGGATATTCCTTGGTTTTCTAAAAGACGTCATGCATTGCTATGCGTTTGTTGTTGCAATGGAACATGCGGCACGCCATGCCAAAGGAGATACATTGTCGATAGATTGTGCGACTGTCCTTCGGGAAAGTAGTGCTTTTGGTCGGCCTTGGATCTCCTTTGGCTATGGCACCCCCCCCCCCCCCCCCCCTTCCCCCAAAAAAATTTGGTTTTCTAAAATATTTTGTGCCGCGTGTTTCAAGTGCAATGCCGAAGGCTAGCATGGATGTCGTCTTTCTTGTCCCGCGATTTCACCTGAGGGATGCTTGCCCGATGCCGGTGGTATCACCGTGTTGCGAAAGTGTGTAGTAGGGCTTATGGCACGGGGCGCATTAGTAGTGTCACGAAAGTGTGTAGTAGCGCTTATGGCGCGAGGCGCATTAGTAGTGTCGCGAAAGTGTGTAGTAGTGCTTATGGCTCGAGGTGCATTAGTAGCGGCGTTGTGATGCCAAGGGCTTGGGCGGGATATTCCTTGGTTTTCTGAAAGACTTCATGCATCGCCAAGCGTTTTGTGTTGCAATGGAACAGGCAGCACGTGCCTTTCCGATTGAGATCCCTTGTTGAAGGATTGCGCGAAAGTCCCACGGGCTAGTAGTGCTTTTGGTCGGCCTTGGATCTCCTTTGGCTGTGGCATTGTCCCTCCCCCGAAAAAGTGCTTGTCGCCTCGTTGTGCCAAGCCTGCTGCCTTGATGACGCATTGGTGTTCCCCCGGGGATGCCTCTTTGCCGAGAGGAAGCATGTTGCTCGAGTCCCGATCGATTTTGTGCCGCGTGTTTCCAGTGCAATGCCGAAGGCTAGCATGGATGTCGTCTTTCCTGTCCCGCGATTTCACCCGAGGGATGCTTGCCCGATGCCGGTGGTATCACCGTGTTGCGAAAGTGTGTAGTAGGGCTTATGGCACGGGGCGCATTAGTAGTGTCACGAAAGTGTGTAGTAGCGCTTATGGCGCGAGGCGCATTAGTAGTGTCGCGAAAGTGTGTAGTAGTGCTTATGGCTCGAGGTGCATTAGTAGCGGCGTTGTGATGCCAAGGGCTTGGGCGGGATATTCCTTGGTTTTCTGAAAGACTTCATGCATCGCCAAGCGTTTTGTGTTGCAAGGGAACAGGCGGCACGTGCCTTGCCGATTGAGATCCCTTGTCGAAGGATTGCGCGAAAGCCCCACGGGCTAGTAGTGCTTTCGGTCGGCCTTGGATCTCCTTTGGCTATGGCACACCCCCCCCCCCCCCCCTCCCCCCCCAAAAAAAAAAAAAAAAAAAAAACTGGTTTTCTAAAAGATTTTGTGCCGCGTGTTTCAAGTGCAATGCCGAAGGCTAGCATGGATGTCGTCTTTCTTGTCCCGCGATTTCACCTGAGGGATGCTTGCCCGATGCCGGTGGTATCACCGTGTTGCGAAAGTGTGTAGTAGGGCTTATGGCACGGGGCGCATTAGTAGTGTCACGAAAGTGTGTAGTAGCGCTTATGGCGCGAGGCGCATTAGTAGTGTC
>CAWLAL010000290.1:0-31242 GCA_963854785.1 Vaccinium vitis-idaea | reverse complement strand
GATGATTGGGCGAGGAAAGCGTCCATCTAGAGCAGCGTCAGGACCACGGCACCTCCGGCCAGTCCCAAGACAAGCTGAGCAACGGCAGTTTTGCCGCTCCCACTGGTGGTGCCACCTGTGTTTGCTGATCCGCGGCTAGCACCACCCGCTGATCCAGCGTAGCCCGGGATCTGTGATGCGGATAGAATGGTGCCCGACAAGTAATTTACCGGTGAAGGAGCTACAGTAGCCACCGGTGGTGTGTATCCTGAGATTCTCTGCAGTCCTTGTTGAGTCGTAATTGCGCCACCGCCGCCCCCGAGAGCAGCACCGCCCTAAAAGAGGACGAAAGCAAACTTGTCAGTTTCAAACACTCGCACGTCTTCGCCTTCTTGCCGGCTCCCTTCGCCAGTCGACTGCCATTCGGGCGTACCGCAGACTACCCAGAAGATGCTCTTGGTAAGAAAAAGAAAGGGGGATGTAATAAAAGGGTATAAAGAGGTGAGGCTTGATGCCGGAGAGCAGAGTATTGCAGCAGCAAGACTTGTATCAGCGCCTTGCAAGAAAGTAGAAGAGGAGAGCACCCTCTACATCCCTGCAGGGCGCTTCCAATATACAAACTGCCAACAAAGCTCTCACAGATTACCATAGCTCTGCCAAAGTTTCAAAAAGGGGTTTTAGAAGAGGAAAAAAAAGCCTTACCTGGTTTTGTCGTTTAAGAAGAGGAAAAGAGGTAGGGGCAGGTGCCAAATGGCGACGCTGCAAAGGTTGTTGTATATAAAGCAATCGACTGGGCTCATCTTCAACGACGTCGTGCGAATGGACAATGGCGGTTGGTGAAGGTTGCCAGACAAGGCTGCCACTTACCGCTGCCCGCGTCGTCGTCGTAGCAGCTACCACTGCTGTTGTCGTCACTACGCGCGTGACTGTACTGAGCGGTAGACTGAAGAGAAGAGAGACACTTCAGAGCTTGTCCATTACAGCCCATTCCCTCATTGAGACTCACACTGAGACTGTGTCTAGATCGGGATCTAGAATTCCTGTGTAGATGACACCACTAAAGAATGGCAATAGTTGCAGTGTTAGATGGTGCAGTATATATTGCTCAATCGGCAGTCCTCCGATACCCACCCGTTCGTATACGTTACAGGATCGCCCACTTCTTGTGCGTAAGCAGGTAGGATGGCAAGCGACGCTGCCACCAGCAGAATGGCGGCCAAGAAATGTGATCGCATGCTGTGGCTGTATAGGGGTGCGAATCGGGATGTCTGGGCTGGCAAAGACGACGCTGGATTTATAGCTGGTAGTATAGAAGCGTTTGACGGTGAGGTATGTTACGCTGCACGACGGAGAAGACGATGTCTGATCAGCGGCGCAACGAGAATGATCAGGGCTTGGAGAGGAAATAGAGGGGCTGAGATGAGGAGAGGCTCTGAATTTCAAACTTGTAAAAACACCCGTCTCACACAGCGCGCGCTCTGCCACTCAAGTGGCCCTTTCTATAAAAAGAAGCCGGGATAATGACAAGCACTTGTAAAAGTCATACAATTGCCACGCGACCGGGTCTTGGCTCAGGCTCACACAAGTCACTCGACAGTGACGGCGTCTTGGCTCGACTTGATCGCAAATTGCTTTTGATCACTCTACTCGATGAGCATGCCTCAAAGCGTGCACTGTGTAATGGAAGGACATCTACTCCTCGCTCTCTCTGTTGCGACTGCGCTTTCTTGGCGTGGATGGTGTGCTTGGAGCTGACGACGAGCAGCTTGAATGGTAGAACGCCACGAGTTGAGGCTGATTCGACCTGAGTAGTGCAGTCATACAGCATTTCCTCTCCCTTGACGCTCACCTTGATAACCTTTCGATACTGGTCCTGTAGAACATGAGGAAGGCCAAATGGATCAGCTCCTGTGAACTGCCAGTATCTCGCTAGTCACTGCCACAAACCTTGATTTGGATGACACTTCGACCGGGTAAGTCAGCCTGCAGTTCCTTGAGGTCATCGTCCGTGAAACAGTACTTTGAAGTGACGAGCTGGACCTTTGATGAGTGCAGAGAAGTGGTGTCACTGCGAAACCAAGTCATCGTGTGCCACAACGATATCTCCAACTCACAATTATTGCCTTTTCCTTGAACGACCACTTCATTGCCAGGTATCAGGTTGGCAAGGGATGGTACAACCAGTGGATTAGAAGAGGGAGGGGAAAGGGTGGATAAGAATAAATACTTGAGAAGAGAAGGCGGCATTGGCATTTCAGAAATCCCATTCAATTCCTCGTCGCCGCCTCTTCGCCGCTTCGCCGTGCCTCCGACGAGTAGAAATTACCTGGTGCTATTCCGGATGACACCCGCGACACCATCCCTTAGACGAGGAAACGGAGGTACAGACCGATTCGAGTTCGTCCAAGTAGACGGGAAAGAAAAAGCGAGCGAACTTACAGCTGACAGTGATGAAAGAACACTCACCTTGCCACCGCTTGTAAACACCATCTTCTCGTCTTGCATAAATGAATGTGTATTCGACTCGTTACGAGGAAGGAGAGGAAGGAAGGATATAGCTGTCGGTCTACTGACACAATACAAGAAGCGAATGGAAGAGAGAGGGCAATGCAGAGATGATGTAGAGCGATTGCATCCAACAGATTAATGGAAGTATTGTGAAAGGGAAAAAGGGATATTAGAGATGTTACCAGTCTGAAACGACAAAGGAGATGGCAACGCCGGCAGCAACAAAGACGGCAACCGAGACGACCAGTGACATGATCCTGTTCCACAAGACAAAAGTCTCCAGTCGTGTCCAGTCTGTGAATGCCCTGATCAAGAGAGGCTGATGGTCTGTGCTGGCACGGGTCTGAAGACGATCTGCTGCCTTGCGGCGTTGTTCGATGTTAGCCAGTGAGAAGGAAGAATTGGAAGATGGAGATGTCGTGGTGAGTCGTTGAATCATAGTTGCATTGGCGCCCATGACTTGGTGAAAGAAGGTAGACTTCTTAATGCTCTTTTCCTTCTTGTGTTGATAGTCGTCATAGTCGTCCCATCCTGAAACGGGCATAGCAAAGGCATCCCGCATTTCCATGATGTGACCCTGCGAAGAGGGAGCAAAACCTTCTTGTCGACCATTCTGGATGTCGATCGAGTGGAGACGGGGCTTTCCCTCTTGCACGTCGACGGGAATGGACATACCATTGGCCATATCTCGCAGCTCATGTCGAGAAAGAGGTCGCACAGACTTGCGTGCCTCGCCCTCCAAAAGCGAGTGTGGCCTGCGAGCAAGATTGGGCCGATGCATCTGATCGTCGTCTTGCAAATGCGCAGGGGACTCGACAAAGGAACGAGCTTTGCCCCGCAGCTGAAAGTCGTGGTACTCTGCTTCCATGTCGATGATGGACTCGGGCTTGCCCATGGCGTACCGATCTCCTCTGGAGAGCATCGAGGCGCGGTTCATCAAGCGCACCTCTCGACCACTGGCATGCATTGCAACCGGCTCAAATGTCTCTCGCTCATCGTTCCACGATCGAAGCGCCCGAGCACTATCAGCCTCGTACAGTCCATCTCTGTCCACGTATACGCTTCCGTCATTCTCCAGTCCCCAGCCTCCAATGAACCAGAGCCAGGGCATGGCCAAGAAGCCGGCAAAGAATAGACTTCGACTGGGACTAGCACTTTCCAGTGCTCGGCCTGAGATGGCAATGAGACCTTCAATCTGCTCCTCGTCATTGCTGAAGAGATGAACTTGGGTATGACGACGAGTGGCATGATAGGCTGCTGGCTCTTCTTCAGTCATCTTGACCATCTTACTGCTGCGGTTTCGAGTGCCACTCAAGCCCAACAGATAGGGAGCAATAGCGGAGGCGGGTCCATGGATACCAATTACGGAGTTCACTGCTCCAGTATGACGGCGTCGTCCCTGCTGATTATACACCTCGTCCGAGTAATCGAATTGGACTCCTTGTGCCTCTTCTTCATACGTGGGAAAGGTCTCATACAGCTCTGGTGAGGCCCATGAAGCCGGAATCACGCTTGGTGTTGACGGCACACTGTTCGTGGCGCGATGAGTGGCACGCCTTCGGATGCCATCCGAAACACCAGTGTGCATTGCTCGGTAAGGTGCTGCTTCCGCCTCTAGTGGTCCCATGGCAGACAATGTCGAATTGCGTAGGCCGCCGAAAAGATGGAATTCCCTTGAAGTTGGCACCTCGAGGTATGTCGGTGCTTGGTACGAAGGTGTGTCCGTGTTGTGCGACGTGCTGGCATAGCTCCAGCTGTGACGTCGAGTCTTTGCGCTGACCATGTACTCCATCCTTGGTGTCATGTTGGAGGCACTGCTGGGCAACTGGAAGCGTGAAGTTGGGCCCACTAGTGCCGACTTGTACACCCGGTCAAGCTGCGGTGATGTCATGTCAACCTGAATATGACCATTCTCATCGGGCAGATAGTGGAGGCGAGAAGACCGACTGACGTGGCGGCTGGAGCGAGCTCGACTGGAGAAGGCTCGCAAGGGAGCTTGCAGGGGCGCAAAGGTTGCAGAGAGCGGCAAAGCAGCTGAGCCAGGGACAGAATTGTATCCGTCGTTTGCGGTATAGTCTTGCCGATAGTGTCCCCCCCGCATCATTGCCCCTGTTGACGAGAGTCAGCGTCTTCATCCGTGGTGTGCGATCCGTGTCTGCCGCTGCTCTATTGGGTGATCGAAGCGATGCCAAATTCCACAGCTTGCTGCTCCACCGTGATCGGCTAGCCCTTTCTGCTTCGTCGCCCAATGTACTCAGTGCCGGCACCTGCATCCCCTGCAAAGCCTCCTTGACAGCTGGAGTCACATTGATGGCAAATCCTTCCACACTCGAGACATAGCTGGCAGAGGGCACGAGCTGATCCTTCAAGGGTAGAAGAGTGAGGTTACCATCGGCTTTCGACGGAGCAAAGCGAGGGTCCTGCATCATCTCCAAGCCCAAGTCCAGCCCAAGAGCACCTGCATCCATCATGGGCAGTATGGCTCGCTCAACAGACAGCTCCGACATGTCCAATTGCAAATGATCTGCCTTTTCCCCATATATATTCCGAGACCAAGGCCACCACGGAGCTCATCGCTGACATCGGCGTCTGAAAATCTGTTCAAGAGCAGAGGACTCTGCGACCATGGACCTGCTCTGTCTCCACTTGTCTGCCTCTTTTCTTCCACTGGCTTGATCTGGCTCGGCTTTCGAAACAAGAACTCGACTTCTTCATTCGTTGGGCTGCTGGCAGTGCTCACAATCATGGTACGACCGCCCTTGAAGGGGCTGCTTCCAAAGTCAGACACACTTGGATTGTCGCGTGTCGGTTCTTGAGATCTTCCATGTCGTCCTGCATCAAGGGCAGATTAACGAGGAAGGAATCGGCAGAATTAGAATGAGCCTGCTGCATGGCGCTGCCCTCCTCCTCTGTAATGGTACCATTTACGTTGGGTAGAGGCGCCGACAATCCACGCTTCATATAAGCAGAGACTTCTGCTTTCGAGTGCCCTGAGGAGCTCGATTGTTCATCAAACAGTGTTGAGAAAGCCGTGCCGGGTGTATTGACGCCATCGGACAGAAGTTTGCTAGTGTCTGACTCAAAGAGGGGAGAATATGCCGTGTCGGGAGAGGAGAATGCTGCGTCATTGAGCGGTGGGGGTGCAGCTTCACCTGTCAAATTCAGACCGAGAGCGTTCTCGAGTTCACCAGGAGCTGTTGACAAGGCTGAGCCAAATGTGTCGGTGCTCTCCAGAGTGTTGAGCGGCTGGCGGCCCTTGCGGGGCGAGACGAGAGCCGTGACGAAGCTAGTAGATTTGGTTTGCGCGAATACTGATGCTTTACTCGAGCTCCTTTGATGATGCCTCTTGTAGTCGTATGTGGCATCATCAAACACGTCTCCATGTTCGACTGACGGAACAATCTGAATGTTGTTCCTGTTCTTATTCTCGCCCAGTACTGTCCGATTTGAAAGCAGGATTGAAGCATCCTGTTTGTTTGGACTGCGCTTTTGGGGTGACGAACGTTGCTGCTGCTGCTCTTTGTTCTGCCTCTGAGCTGCCATTCTTTGCTTTTGGACTAGCTCTGCTCTGCTGGTTGGCTGAACTTGCTCTGTCCTGATGTCTGAATCCAACGCCCTCCGAGTTGAGCTGAGAGGAATAACGAGAAGAGGGGCTTCTCCCTCTACCTTGTGATATAAAGGACTGATTGGGCTGAAATGGCTGGCAGTCACGTCCAGCTGCTTTTTACTGGGCAGCTTCAAGGCTGAGGGGGGCTGTTTTTTCAGTCGGGAAGTCCACTTTGCCGTCGACATGCCACGGGGAGAGCTGGCATCTGTCGAGTCCGTGACAATGATTGTGGCTGCATTGTCTTGTTTAGGTGTCTCGACTTGGCTTCTGGCAGTCTCCAACTGGCTTACGAAGTCAAAACTGAGGTCAAGATCTACGTCGCCGCTGTCTGATGGATTTATTGTCAGGAAGATGTCGTTGGCTGATTGTGAGGTTGGCCTAGAGGGTTGCGATGGGATGTGATATGATCGCCCTGCTGCTACGCTCCCCTTATGTCCAGTCTCTACCCGCGGTGTCGAAGCTGTACCTGACAACCACATGCTTGCCCCACTGCCACTGCCCAGCCCCTGCCCATGCCCTGGTGTGCCATCCAGTTGAAGTGGCTTGTTGTTTGCCGATGCTGTCTGCGCCATGGTGCTATAATGTCGCAATCAGCGGTATCGGTGTGTTGCTCCGTCGTTGTTGTTGTTGCAGTCGTGGCGATGTTGATGCGCCGGAATTGTAAAAGAGAGTGTATTGGTAAAAAGAGTGTGAGTTGCAGGCCGACTGGGTTGAAGATGAGAGACGACTTAGAGCATCAAGGTGAGATCGAATAGAGAAACAAAACGAGCGTATGTGAAAGAAAGTGAAAAAACGAAAGTGATGGTGAATGCAAGACGGGAGAGGCAGATATCAAGAATGGCAGATCATGCAAACAACAGAACGTCTATCAGCCCAAGCCCCTTGCTTCGATAGAGTTTGCCGCATTCCCCTCCTCATGCTCCCCCGTATTGCATCTCGCCGCATCTCTCTCAAGGGGCAAGGATTAGCGTAGAAGGACTTTGTTGTTGTTCTTCTTTTTCCCTAAGCACCAGGATTACATTTCCAGCTCCGAAAGGCGCGTCGATATACCAAGGCGCGTCGATATACCGTATTGCATAGGAGACGCTACATTCCTTGAAAGTCGGAGCTCATCTTTGGGAACTTCTGATCAAGGGACAGAGACGCCGAGAGCTGCACATGGCTTTGTCTCTTGAACGTTGAACGATGAAAGAGGCGCTCTTCCTTGGACTCGACTCGTCTACTCAAGCACTCAAGGCCTCGCTGCTGTCTAGCAATCTATCTGTGCTATCCGAAGTCGAGGTCCGGTTTGACAATGATCTGCCCAAGTATAATACAAAGGGAGGGACTTTGCTGGGTCCTGAGGGATCTGGCATCGTCTACTCGCCCGTCTTAATCCTCGTCGATGCAATCGATTTGCTCTTTACAAAGATCCAGGCAGCAGGCTGGCCACTGGGCAGAATTCGTGGTGTCAGCGCTGCAGGACAACAACATGCTTCCGTATACTGGTCTGACTCTGCGACGAGTATCTTATCCCGCTTAAATGCAGATCTGCCCCTCGCCAGTCAATTGCATGGTGCCTTTTCTCGGGATCAGATACCCAACTGGCAGGACAGCAGCACCTTGGCAGAGTGCAAGCTGCTCGAAGAGAGAATGGGAGGTGCACATCAGCTGGCCCAGGCGACTGGCTCTCGAGCACATACTCGCTTCACTGGTCCTCAAATAATGCGCTTTATACACACTCAGCCGCAAGCATATCAAGAGACGGCTCGAATTTCTCTCGTGAGCAGCTTTATGACGACTATGCTTTGCCTTGACGGGGAGATTAAAGGTATTGATGAGAGTGACGCCTGTGGAATGAACTTGTACAACATGAAGAGTCCGCAGCGAGGGTGGGACAAGGCAGCCCTGCAGGCAATTGCAGGCGAGAACGGCAGCAACGAGTTGGCCAGAAAGCTGGGCACCGTCGAGTGCGATGGCGGAAGAGCCGTAGGACACATCGGACAGTGGTACGTCGAGCGATACGGCTTTTCTGCCGGATGTATCGTATGCCCCGGCACTGGTGACAATCCAGCAACCTTTCTCTCCTTTGCGCTGCAAGAAAACGAAGGGCTTATCTCGCTCGGCACTTCGGATACGGTCCTTGTGTCGACATCAACATATCAGCCGGATCCCGAGTATCATGCTTTTATCCATCCTGCTCAGGTAGTTGAGCCGGAAACATTCGAGAAGAGCAAGAAGACCGAGGATAAGACGAGATACTTTAACATGCTCGTCTATAAAAACGGTTCTCTAGCTCGCGAGAGGATTCGAGACGAATACTTTGAATCTTCGTGGGAGCAATTCAATCAAGCAGTCCAGTCGTTTAGGCCAAAGAGCGCTCAAGATTTGCCCTCGCAGACCGGATTTTGGTGGTATAAGCCGGAAATTATCCCTGCCAATGCTTCGGGATTGCGCAAGTATATCACTTCGTCGCACGATGGGGCAGAAGAGGTGGCCGAGTTTCCAGACCCTACAGTAAATGCGGTAGCCATACTCGAGTCGCAGATGTTAAGCTATCGAAGCCGAGCGAGTGCCATCATGGGAAGCGAAAGCAATGCAAAGCTGCAACGAGTCTTTGCAGCAGGCGGCGCCTCTTCTAACCCCACCATTTGCCAGGTAATGGCCGATGTCATGGGCTGCAATGTCTGCAAGCAAGTAACGTTTGATGAAAAGAAGAACGAGTGGAGGAACGCTGGCTGGAATGCTTGCAGTGTGGCGGCAGCATACAAGGCCGCCTGGGCCTGGGCAAGGCACTCGACCGACGATGCGGCAGACAAATACATGAGCTTTGACTCATTTATGGAACAGTGCAGCAAGGCAAGGCAGAGACAGAGAGGCGCATCTATGGGAACAGAAGGAGGCGAGATCGCGACGCTAGAAGATGGCGTTGCCGTTGTGGCTCGACCTGATCCAAATCGTGCGCTGGCGTACGATAAAAGCATCGATTGGTGGAAGAAGCTTGAGGCAGTCGCTTTGCAAGCAAGCATATCAAAGTCGGGCAACTTTGATGACCAGTAATATAATTTACAATATGCAGTATGGTTACACGGCGCTCTTCTACATTGTCTCGAAGTACTTTCGTCGGCGAGTGACTGGGATGCCTCGACAGCCAGTCAGGTTGATGCTGGCGAGAAATGGGTTCATTGCTAACAGTCGCTCGACGTCTACGGTGGGGTTTGAAAAGAGGGAACATTAGAATACCAAGCATCTAGGCTTCTCATGTACCAACACACCTTGCTCAGACACCTTTGTTGCGCTCAAATCGATGCGCCGCAGGCGACCAGCGGCTCCTACGAGATCCCACAGTGGTGGCTCTGGCAGTAGACATCCGCTGAGATCCAGGCTCTCGCAGCCGATCCTCTCATAGCTTGGTGATTCTTTCCAGCCGACTCTGGTCAGATCTGCCCCGCTGAAATCGAGATGCTGCTCGGAAAGAGTAGAACGAGCACTCAATTAGTGATTCGCCAAATTTGGAGACGCTCAATTCTCCGACTTACCTTGACAGAGGTATGACCGAGAAGATGGACAGGAGAGTCAAGCCGATCGTCCTTGTCGATGATAACCTTGTTCGAGATGGAGATTCTCTCGTACGCAAATGTTGGTGGGGTATGCGGAAGCTGTCTGCCTCCTTTACTTTCAGAGAATCTGGCTCCCAAGCCAGTCACCAGGTATGTTAATAGACTGTTCTTTATTCCGGTTGCAAGATCATGAGATCCACTGTCTTGCGGACGGGTTCGCATGTTCCTGAAATCGAAGACTTGAAGCGCTGTCAGAGAGTCCAGTGACAGCGCACTGAGGTCGTCTTGAGGCAATGACAGACCAGACAAGTTGAGCTTTGCAAGAGTGCTGTTAATGCTCACCGGGCCAAAGTCGGATGCAAGCCCGAGCAAGACGAACAAGATCTGCAGAGCACCTTCGCCTCCCACTCGAGTGTAGCTGATATCAAGCGACTCAAGCTTGTTGCCGCAGTGTTTCAGAAGCGATCCCAGGCCAACGATGCCGATCTGAGTGCCGGTCACTTTCAGCTTCTTGAGCTTTCCCAGTGGAATCACTCCCTCTTCAATAGTCGCTCGAGTGACTCGGTCCATCATGGCTGTCACAGTGGCGTCGTTCTGCAAGGCAAAACATCAGCTAGTGAGCACCATGTACCTTTTTGTGTACGCACCAGGTTCTGCACATGAGCTACCTTGAGCACTTCTAGATTGGGGCAGCCTTTGATGATCTCTTCGACACCTTCTACCCGTACTCCTGTCCAGTTCAAATTCAGCCTTTGCAGAGTCTGTCCGCTGCTGTTGACGAGCCGTTTCATGGCAGCTGCATCGACGCTGATGCACCCTCGCAAGCAGACTTCCCGCAAATTGACAGTCAGCTCGAAGAAGGGCAGAAGCTGCTGCGTTGTGAGGCGAGTAAAAGCTTGAAGGTGCAGCTTTTCCAGATCCGTCGTTGGCCTGCTGAGGAAATTACGGGGCTTGTCGCTGAGCGGAAGGCTGAGCGTTCGGAGAAGGGAGGCCATGCCTCTGTCTCCTAGTCCTCCTACGGTGCTCAGTGCTCGAATACTTCGGGAGGCTTGGATTGTGTTCCTCGTCAAAAAGTACTTTGCGAGAACATGCGAGCTGAGGATCTGGGGGTTCTTTTTCTCGAGCAGTCGTTGCAGGGCCTCCTTTGCTGCGATGGGCAGGATGGTAAGTACATAAGAGTTGCTCTCGTGTATTTCTTTTATCATTTCCACATCATTTCTTGTAAGTGCAGACGGGCGAGGCCTTTTTGATCTGGGTGGAGCGGGGGGCGCATCGCTTGCGTCGGGAACAAAGTCGTCGTCTTCATCTTCATCTTCCACTGGCAGGCCAAAGATGCCCACCTTCCGCTTCTTGTGCTTGTGTGAAGGATGATCGTGTGAGGAAGAGCCAGAGCGGCTCAGCTGCTCATCCCGTTGGAGATGTGGAAGCACCTTACTTCCAAAGTGGTCTGAGACTATCTCGAGACACATGTGACCTAGCTGGGGCAGTCTGAAGCTGCTTCCATCACGCTGAGCCTGCACTCGCAAGGGCAACTCGCGCACCGATTCATTAAAGTCGGGCGTCGGTGCGTAGCTGCCAGAGTAGTCGTCAGGCGGCTAGTCCAAACGAGTAGACTGCCTTTGCACTCACATCTCCAGCACCCTCCGCTCAAATTCTTCTGCCATTTTCGCATCTGGAAAGAAGTTCTCCCCTGGCCTCGCTGCTCCCTGTGCCTTTTCCCTACATCGTACCGATGGCTTCTTCGCCCTTGCCCTCGGTCGTGATGGTGAGCTGGTCCCACTGCCGCTTGCAGCACCCAGTCCTGTCTCACCCCTTCCACCGGCCCGCCGAACAGTCTTCACCTGGATGCCTCCTCTGGCCCCTCGACCAGGTCTTGCCCCCAGCGCCATGGCGGTTATCGCGAAGTAAGCCACCCGCTTGAGGTCTGGCGCTTGAGCTACCAGACCTCTCCACTCGACGGTGGGGAGATTCCAAAGTGTATATAATGTAGTGTGACTCGTGCATCAGCCATCCTTTGCCGGCGTAGCTCAGTGGCAGAGTATCTCTTTCCGGCCCTCCGTTGGTTATGTTGGAGAAAGTCGCGGATTCGACCTCCGTCGTCGGTTTTCACCCCGCGGGTTCGTAACCCGTCGAGTGTGTCTTTTTCTTTCCAAGCGTGACTAGCCGTTTTCTCTTCTCGGGCTGGATCGCACAGTCGCCTTCCTTTTTTTTCTTCTGTCCCACCACCCCTTATCCCCCGCATTGCTGCACGATGCACGCATCTCTTGCCGCGCGAAAGGCAGCAGCTAGCAGTCAATGGACTCTGGTCAATGGTGCTCGCACTCCTAAGTTTTTCTCTGGGTGAGTGATGACTTCAGAGGCAGCAAAGGGTGAGACAGAAAGAGCTGACAGAAGATGTCTTGCAAATAGATCAAGAGCATTGCCAAGGGAATGTGCAAGTGCACCGCAGACTAGACCATATGGGTTTGCTGCTCGCGGTTGCAATCTCGCTTCGTCTTCCCAACAAGCTGTGGCAGGCCGCCGCTTCTTTGCAAGCTCCAGCCAACTGGCCGCTGTCCCAGACGCGAGCACACCGTCCCTGGAGCAAACACCCAGCGTGCCCATCAGCAACAGTCCTCTCCTCCGAAACAATGCAAAGTCGGCAACTCAGACTCCTGGAATTCAATGGACCGATGGTGAAATGGGGCTGGAAAGACAGGTTCGCAAGATGAACATGTACACGGTGCGTGGTCAGAGAAGCTTTTCGTCTTCTTCTCGAGCTGGTGCGAGAGTATATACACCGAGAAAGGCATTTCTCTATGCTCAGTATACTCGTCTTTTGAAGGATAACAAGGTGGTTCTGCTGTTGCAGCACAACAGTCTGAGCGTAAAGGAGGCAGCTAGGATCAGGAGGGAAATTGAGCAGGTAGAATTGTCACCATCTGCTCCTCTTTCTTCCAAGGCCAAGTTGACGATGGCTCGAAAGGGACTGCTGAAGCCGCTGTTCAGGAGAACGAGCTCATTGAAGGCACTGGAGCCCATCCTCAGCGGGCCTATTGCCCTGTTGACGTTTGATGATCTGTCTCCGTCGTATCTAAGTCGAGTGCTCAATGTACTCGACAGGGCATTGGGAGCAGGAAAGGCACAACCAAAGCCAGTGGGAGGAGAGGGCCATCCAAAGGCAGCAAAGAACGTCAACACGAGAATATTGCCACTGGCAGCCATCGTGGAAGACAGCGCCGGCAGCGTCAGGCTGGTGGATGTGGCCCAGCTGCGCGACATCTCCCTGCTTCCCAGTCTGGAACTGTTGCACAGCCAACTGGTGGCTCTACTGGGTCATGCTCCTTCTCAACTCGTTTCCACTCTGAACCAAGCAAAGGGCGTCTCTCTCGTTCAGACGCTCGATGCTCGACGGAGAGATATCGAGAAGGAAGATTTGCCAGCGTCGTCATGACCCCTTCCCCGTAGCATGTACAATCGTCCCTGTGCTGCTCCTACTCGTGTTGCCCTCTATTTCAATGAATCGAGGCTGATCGTCTCCTCTTTTCCCTATCTACAGGCCATTCGAGATGCCCAGTCGCATGCCCTTGCCTCGGACGAGTCGACACTGGTCTTTGGAGAAGATGTGGCCTTTGGCGGAGTGTTTCGCTCCACGATGGGCCTAAGTGAAGAGTTTGGCAGAGAGAGAGTCTTCAATACACCCTTGACTGAGCAGGGAATCGTCGGATTTGGCATTGGAGCGGCCAGTATGGGCCACACTGCCATCGCCGAGGTAAGGCTTATACCCCCCTCGGTCCCAATACTTACTGACGCTCGGACGTGCCACCGATGCAGATCCAATTCGCAGACTACATCTTTCCCGCCTTTGATCAATTGATTAATGAGGCGGCAAAGTTTCGCTACCGCAGCGGAGATCAATACAATGCTGGCAAGCTAACGATTCGTAGCCCCTGCATGGGAGTGGGTCACGGTGCTCTGTACCACTCTCAGAGCGTTGAGCAATTTTTCATGTGCGCTCCAGGTCTCAAGGTGAGAGGGCGATTAGCAAAAGTGCAGAGGCGAGACAGCGACTAAAGTCTTGCCACTCTTTCAGGTCGTCATTCCTCGTTCTCCCATCCAAGCAAAAGGACTGCTACTAGCTGCCGTTCGAGATGAAAACCCAGTCATTTTCTTGGAGCCAAAGATTCTGTACCGATCCAGTGGTAAGTGCGGCAGAGCGGGTTTCGAGAAGTAAATGATCGACTCATTCCTTGCAATCGACTTTGCAGTGGAGCACGTCCCAGTTGACGACTATACGCTTCCGCTTTCCAGTGCCGAAGTGGTGCAGACGGGTGACACCATTACTCTACTCTCGTGGGGTGCACCCCTCTACTCCTGCGTAGACGCCATCAACATGCTCCGCAATCCGCCAGCTTCCATCGCCGCGCAAGTCCCTAACGGGATGCGCAGTGCAAACGTCGAATTGATCGACTTGAGGACCATTCTACCCTGGGATCGAGAAAGTAAGTAGGAGAAGAGGACATAGCCTTAAGTCACGTCCAGCTTAGTCTCTCCTTTTCAACAGCTGTGGCCAAGAGCGTGGCCAAGACGGGCCGATGCGTCATTGTTCACGAGGCCCCCATCACGGCCGGCGCAGGAGCAGAGATTGCAGCTTATCTCCAGCAAGCGTGCTTCCTCAATTTGGAAGCACCAATTTGTCGCATAGGAGGCTTCGACACACCGTTCCCCCATGTTCACGAGGTGAGTTGCTTTACTGTCGGTATCCAGGCGAATGAAAGACTGACTGCTGCTGGCCTCACCCATAGACGTGGTACAAACCTGGCTCCATTCAGATCCTCGACGGTCTCATCCGCACACTAAACTACTAATCAATTGATCTGTCTCTAATTATGAAGTCACCGGACTGCTGATCATTGTAGAAGCAATAAAATTAAATACGTATTTCATCGCTTTACATTTGCACTGTTCTTCTACAAGTGACGTGTTCAAGGGTGGTGATGCTGGTGATCGCGCTCGAAACGAATGCCGCTGTAGTGAGCAAGGAACTAATGAGATTCTGCGCATTCAAGCCCAATGCCATGCTTACCAGTAAGGGCAGCCCTTGGGACCGGGCTTATCCAGGTTGATGAAAACCTTTGGATGACCCAGAGGCCCTTCACCTGGGAGAGCAAAGGGGTTCAAAAACAATTGAGCAATTGACGGCATGCACTCTGCACTCACCACCATCACATTCGATGATTCTCTTTGGGGTCAGTCGAATGGGTTCTCTTGCAATCATCTCCATGGCGGCTAATGGCAAGGGCTGTAGATCATAGGTGACTTGCTCGAATCGTGGGCCCCGCATAGCGAGATCTCTGGGGTTCTGGCTTTCGCTCCATGTCCCCTCCTTGTTTGGTGCTTGCACTTTTGGAATGTGAGGGGGCGTATGGGGTTGCGCAAAGGCAGTCTTGCGGGTCACGCTGGGAAGACCTGCCTTTGGCGCCACAGGTGGTCGAGCAAAGAAGCCTGATGGTGGCAAAGCTGATACTGAGCTGGTGGCAAAGCTGCGACACCATGTCCCCTCTGCAATGGAGCGGCGCATAGGCGACAGCATCGTGAGGTCGTCGATTGTGAAGTGCAAGTAAAGAGTGGGAAGCGAGTCTCATCTACAGGGACAAAGCCACGTGTCGTGCTCGTCTTGAATGCCAGCCAAGCCACGGCGCGGGCAATTTTAGCGTCCATGCAGACTGGCTGCTCTGCGTGTCCTTCCAACTGGCACTTGTGTTTTGGCGTAGTATCCCTTCTTTTTCCTTAAACGACGACAGGACGGCGCAATTGACGTTTGGAAGACCTGCTCGTAGCCCATCGCGGTGCTCTCCTCCCTTCACTTCTACCCAGAATCCGACAGCACCTCACGACCCTTCTTTCCCACTGGCAACACTTACGCACTCAACACTCCACGTCACGTCGTCGTCGTCCTGCGAGTTGGACTTCTCTTTCTTCTCTTGACATATTGGCACGACGATGCGTTCATACATTCCTCGGACGGCGACACTGTCATGGTCACCTGCTAATATAACATCTGCAGAGCCTCTTATTGCAACTGGTACAGTCTCAGGAGCTTTAGATGAAAGCTTCAGCAATGACAGCGTCTTGGAAATCTGGAAGCCACAGTACGCCGATGGCGAAGCACCTAAGCCAATCGCTACTGCTGTCACGACTGCAAGGTAAGGAGAAAAGGATTGAGGTGGACTGTGCTGGTGTGTGCTAATCTTGCAGCCCTCCTCCAGATTCAATCGCCTAGTCTGGGGCTATGTCTGTGCAGAAAGGCCAATGGGCGTCTTGGCTGCGGGCTTGGAAAACGGCGAGTTGAACTTATGGGACGCTCAAAAGGTCATTGATGGTGCTGAAGAGTGAGTAGAAACTTTGGTCGTGACTGTGCGCCACGCAAGTCCACTGACACTGGCCCTCTGTACAGCGCCTTGATTATGCGAAACAATAACCACACGGGACCCATCAAGGGTTTGCACTTCAATCCAAAGCAGCCCAATCTCCTCGCAAGCGGTGGCCCTAATGGTGAGGTCTTCATCTGGGACCTGAATAACCCAACAAAGCCATACTCGCCTGGAGCACGCTCTTCTAAGCTTGATGAGATTACTTCATTGAGCTGGAACGGAGAGGTGGCCCATATCCTCGCGACGTCCAGCAGCTCTGGCTACACTGTCGTCTGGGATCTAAAGAACAAAAAGGAGCTGACGGCATTGGCGTATGGTGGCGGCTCTGGTACCTCTGGCGCTCCAAATGGAATGGGAAGTGCCTTTGCTGCGGGGGCTAGAAGGGGTATGGGCGCCGTGTGCTGGCATCCAGAGCAGGTTAGTGATGTGCAAGGGGCACATTTCTGATGGCACGAGTATTGACCATAGATTCCCTTCCATATACAGGCAACTCGATTGGCGACGGCTAGCGATGATGATTCGTCGCCCATTATCATGCTCTGGGACCTTCGAAACGCACGGGCTCCAGAAAAGATTTTGAGTGGTCATGACAAGGGAGTGCTTTCATTATCGTGGTGCAAACAAGACCCAGATCTGCTCTTGTCTTGCGGCAAGGATAATCGCACCATCTGCTGGAACCCACAGACGAGTGAAATTGTGGGCGAGCTACCTTCGAGTCAAAATTGGAGCTTTGACGTGCAATGGTCACCCAAGAACCCAGACTTGATTGCCACTGCCAGCTTTGATGGCAGAATTGGCATTCACTCTCTTCAGGCGACCAACGCTGACGATGCAACAGACTTGTCTACCACTGCAGCCGCTGATCCCAACGACATCTTTAATTCGTTGCCCGCACAGACTGAAGCCAGCAACCGCGGCGTCTCGCTCAAACAACCACCAAAGTGGCTTCGCAAGCCCATCAGCGCTACGTTTGGATTCGGAGGTCAGTTGGTGTCGACTTGCAACTTGGCAGGAGAAAAGGGTCAGACGCAGAGTTCAGTAGTGCATCTGCGCAACGTTGTAACAGAGCCGGTCATTGTCAGTCGAGCCAAGAGATTGCAAGAGGCCATGGAAAAGCAGTCCTTAGCAGATTTCTGCATCGAGAGGAGCAAAGACTCGACGACTAGACCAGACGACGTCGCCAATTGGAAGGCCCTTCAGACGCTCTTCCAGGCTGACAGTCGAGATGAGCTTGTGGCATTGCTGGGCTTTTCTAAGGAAGACGTTGCGACAAAGGTAGCCAGCGCCATTCAGGCTTTCAAGAAGACACCAGCAGCGACTGCGCCGGGCCTGAGTGCTCCTACTACACCTATCGCAGAGACGGCAAATGCTGCAGTCAGCGAGACGATCCCTGCACCCAGCGAAGTCACCGAGACGAATGGAACAGGAGAGGCGGTAGCAGCACCGACAGAAGTGACCGAGGCAACGCAAGAACAGGCACAGTCCAACGAACCAAGTCTATTTGGTGAGTCGGAAACAAATGGGCAGCACGACGACTTCTTTAGCAAGATTGGGAACATCAAATCTGCCCTGCCCAGTCATCTCGTCGATGAACCAGCAGGAGGGGACTCGATTGCTCCCTCGGCGGCCGCCACAATTGGATCACAGGGTCCTCCATCTATAGTCTCTGATGGGCCAAAGACAGACACTTTCCGCATCTATCCTGCTGATGAGTCGGACGCTGACAAGCTCATCACTCGTGCCATTGTCCTGGGCGACTTTGAATCGGCCGTGTCACTGTGTGTCTCGACGGATCGATTCGCCGATGCTCTTCTACTAGCTGTCCGAGGTGGACCTGAATTACTCGGCAGGACACAAAAGGCCTACTTTGAGAGGAGAACAACCAGCTTGCCCTACTTGCGCCTGTTCCAAAGCATCGTCAGCGACGACTTGACCGACATTGTTCAAAACGCCGATCTCAATGAATGGCAGGAAGTCTTTGTCGTCATCTGTACGTTTGCGACAAAGAGTGAAGAATTTGTCAGCTTGGCAGAACAGCTTGGTCAACGATTGGAGCATCAGTATGGAACAGCAGACAAGGCCGCTGCAAAGACGCATCGCAAGAACGCTGTCCTGTGCTACCTGGCCGCTGGAAAGCTAGAAAAGGTGGCTGGAATGTGGATTGACGAAATGAAAGAGGAAGAGAGCGCCATTCGAAGTGGTCAAGTCAATGCGGACGGAGCCAATGTCAGTCTTTACTCTGCCCACGCAGAAGCGCTGCAGACTTTCATGGAGAAGATCAGTGTTTTCCAAAGTGCCGTGCAATACGTTGACGTCGACTTGGCTCATCCAACGCAAGACGCTGTAGCTGCAGCCCGTGGAGCAAGGACGTACAAGCTGGCAGCTCTATATGACTGCATTCATGAGTATGTCGAGCTTCTCGCGGATCAAGGCTTAATTGCGTCGGCTTTGCAGTACATCGGTCAGACACCTCCAGACTACCAAGTGCAAGCGGATGAGGCAGGCGCCACGGTCAGGGAGAGACTCGTCAAGGCAGATCAGGTCAGAGGAGGAACAGGTGTGCCGGCAGTCAGTCATTCGTATGCTGCGACGAGTGCCGTAGCAGCAGCTCCTTCCATCACAACCTCAGCGTATGCTCCAAGTGTGCCTCAAGTGTCTCAACCTAGCTACGATGCATATAGCGGTGGGACAAACTACCAGTCTTACGGTAATACTAGCTATGACTCGTACAACAATGCCAGCTATGCACCACCTGCTCAGCAGCAGCAGCAGCCAATTCAGCAAATGGCACCACCGCAACAAATGGGAATGCAATCGATGTACACCCCTCAGCAGCCCATTGTGTCAGCTCCACCTCCTCCGATCATGAATCAAAATGGTCCTGCTGGCATGGGATCACAGGGAATGGCAACCCCACCGCCACCTCCCCCCAAGCGAGACCAGGGCGGCTGGAACGACATTCCCACAGGTTTGTCTCTTGCGCCAAAGCGAACAGCCAGTGCAATTGGAAACAAGTCTGCGCCGATAACGAGTCCCTTTCCCATGTCGATGGCTGCTCCTAGCAATGGTCCAGCCGTCAGCAATGTATACGGATCGGCTGGAGGAGCTGTGCCCCCTCCCCCTCGTGGAGCCACACCTGGTGCCCGGCCCGGCATGACAAGTCCACCTCCTTCAAACCAGTACGGAAGAGGGCCAGGTCCCAGCTTGCAAGCACCTCCACGGCCACCGCCTGTTGGTCCTCCTCGAGGCGGTACGCCCGGATCAGGCTTCAGGCAAGGACAACAACCGGGAGGAGGTTATGCACCTGGACCGGGTCAAGTCAGCATGCCTTCCATGCCACCTCCTGGCCAGCAAGGCAATGGCGGACCTATGCAGCAGCAGTATGGTGCTCCGCCGCAACAAGGAGGCGCTTCCTTCGTTCGACCGCCCATGCCTCCCGTACCGCATTCGCAACAACAACAGCAACAGCAACAGCCACCGCTCCGGTCTGTTACACCCGGTTTGGGAGCAGGACCACCGCCACAAGCGGCGCGACCTGCTTCCGCTAAGCCCACGACAAAGTATCCGCCCGGTGATCGAAGTCACATTCCCGATTCAGCAAAGCCCATCCTTGCTACACTGACGAGGGAGCTCAATCGGTTTAAGTCAATCACACCCCCAACGCAAAAGAGAACAATAGACGATGTCGATCGTCGCATCAATCTCTTGTTTGACTTGATCAATTGCGGCACCGTCGATGCCAAGATCATGCCCGGATTGCATCAGCTTTGCCAAGCCATGGAAGCTCGCAATCAGCAAGCCGCACTCGGTCTTCACGTTCAACTGGCCTCGGCTTCATCCGGTGGTGACATGAGCATCGTCTTGGTCGGTGTCAAGCTGCTGATCTCCAAAATGAATCAATAGATGTTTCTTGTTGTTCCTCCGCACAATCTATTTTTCCCTCAGTATCGTCTTGTAGAAATGAAAGAGTGATGTTTAATGATGGAAAAAAAGAGAAGTCCACTGCTAATGATACAGGTATTGTCCGTCCTTCCTGCCTCTCCATGATCTCTACCCGAAGACGAGCTCTTCATCAAAGAGCTCTATAAACTGTGGGGCAATCTGATTAAGGCGTGGAAAAGAAAGAGTTGCAACATACGTAGACTAACCTGCTCATTCATTACCCGGACCTTTTGCCCAGCATATCTTCGATACTCTTCTAGTATAGCGCTCAAGCACCACTTTTGCAGCTTGCGGAGACACCCAATGACTGTTCCTGTCCGATGTCGACCTAGATTGCACATGACCAAGACTGGATACGTTGATGGTTGAACAAGCAGATGCAAGGCTTGCAATACAATGTCTTCTGTGATGGGATCCCAGGCATTGGTGCTGTACAGGACTCCAAGATGGTGCAGCTTGATGTTGTGTGACAGGCAAAAGTCCAGGCTGCGCGATAGGTCCGTCAGCGAGGCTGTCTGAAGCGTCGTCGTCATCAGTGGGATTAAAGGACTCACAATGCATCGTCAGGTTCTTCGGGTGCAAGCCAGATTATACTCGTGAGCCCCAGTGTCTCTAAGAAGGGCAAGTTGAGTAGATCTGGTGCACCCGAACGATATAGGTTCTCTTCGACTAGTCCGAAATTTGGCGGAGGGACCAGCATTGCAGGGGGGTTGATGGCAGGCGTCAAGCAGCAAGTTTGAAATGTATGTGGCTCAATTTTGAAGATCGGCAAGCCCGTGCGCGATTCACGAGTCGAGTCGAGAGCTCCTCCCTCCTTTCCTATTACTGCAGGACCTGTTGCTAGCCTGTTCATGATCCTGCTGACAGCACTTGCACTCTACATTCGCACATCTCCTCGAAGGTATACTGCAGCTCGCACGATCATGACTTCGGCGTCTTCTTCGTCCTCGAATCAAGTCTTCCACTCGCTTCGACTGCCTCTTCACTTTGCCGTCGAGACTGCCGATGTGACACTCATCCAACTCGGTCAGACATCATCAGACAAGAAGAAGAACATAGAGCACGCCCGCCAAACCATCCTAGATGCAGTCAAGCCCACGCCAAAGGGTGAACAGAACAGGCAAATTGTGGTGCTGCCAGAGTGCTGGAATAGTCCTTATGGCGTGCAGTACTTTGACAAGTATGCCGAGGACTTGGGAGACCTGTACAGCAAGATCAAGGCACCTCTGGGGGATGACAAGGCCCCATCAGCAAGTGCGATTAGTGCAGACAAAGAGACGGAGGCGGCGGAAGCGCAGCAAAAACATCTTGAAAGGCGATGGACAATTGACGGAGCAGGGGGCAGGACGGCCGACATAGACAAGTCTTGTCAGAGCGAGACATTCCACATGATGAGCACCTTGGCCAAGGAGTTGGGAGTAGTGCTTCTCGGAGGAAGCATTCCCGAGCGAGAGACCTCATCAGGAAAGCTATATAATACAGCGAGTGTGTTCGACGAGCAAGGACGACTTATTTCTCTCCATAGAAAACTGCACCTCTTTGACATTGACATACCTGGAGGGATGACATTCCAAGAAAGCAAGACCTTGACGGCTGGGAATCGAGTTACAATCTTTGAGTGCTCAATCGGCCGTTTCGGGCTGGGAATTTGCTATGATTTGCGCTTTCCCGAGACGGCTACAATTGCATGTCGTTTAGGAGCCGCTGCCATTTTCTACCCTGGAGCATTTAATACTACGACCGGTCCACGCTCATGGGAACTGCTGCTGCGTAGTCGAGCCACAGACAATCAGCTCTATGTCATTGGATGCTCGCCTGCTCGGCCCACCAAGGAGGAGATGGAGGGACCGCAAAAGGCCTACCCTACCTATGGCTACACGCTTCTAGCAGATCCATGGGGCCAAGTCGAAGCAGGTCTGGAGGAAAAAGAGGGCGTGCTGACGGTGCAACTGAAGCGTAGTCAGATTGTTACTGCTCGAGATAATGTCCCAATTTCCCGGCAGAGGCGCTTCGATGTATACCCCGATGCTGCTCTAAGCAAAGTGTAACGAGCGCAGCTCGATTGCAGCCTGAAATTTTAACATTGAGCGGATGACCGTGTTTATTCGCCACGTTTAGACGACACCAACACTTTGTTGCTCGAGGTCACAATTATCTACCAGTGAACGCTACGAGACTTTCAGTGCTTCCTTCCCTTCTCCTTCTTGAGTCTCCCCCGCTTACCACACGACACACCATGGCATCACGATCAGAACTGATTCAGTGGCTCAACGACTTGCTGCTTCTCAGCTATACAAAAGTAGAACAGTGTGGTACTGGTGCGTGCCAACAGAACATAACGTTGCAGGTCTTTGAGCCGCTGACACCTCCGACTGCTCCTCTGCAGGTGCGGCATACGCTCAAGTCATTGACTCAATATACGGTCAGTAGTCAAGTATAGAAGCTTACAGTATTGCTTCGACTGATGGTACTGTACTGCCGCAGGGAATGTTCCAATCTTGAAGCTCAACTTTGCAGCAAAGCACGACTATGAATTTATCAACAACTACAAGGTCCTTCAAGAGACTTTCAAGCGCAACAAGGTCGACAAGGTCAGTAGTTGAGATTTCCGTTGTAGCAAGACTATCGGATCAGATGCTGACCCGCATATATTTAGCCTATTCCGGTTGAGAAGCTGGTCAAATGCAAGATGCAGGACAACTTGGAATTCTTGCAGTGGATCAAAAAGTACTGGGATCAGAATTACCCTGGAACAGAGTATGATCCAGAGGGGCGGAGGCAAGGGCAAGGAGTAGCGCCGCCTCCCTTGCATGGGGCCAGCACAGCCAGAGCAGGACCAGGAGCAGCGAGTTCGGGAGGTGTGACGAGGTCACCGGCTCGCAAAGCGCCTGCTGCCACCACGACTAGTGCGCCAATCCGAAGAGCAGCTGCTCCAGCTATGGCAAGTGGGGCAACGAGAGCAGCCGGTCGACCTGTGGGGATCAAGCAGCATGTGGTGCCCGACGAGACGATTCAGGCACTCACTGCGCAAATGGACGAAATGAAAGTCAGCGTCGACAGTCTGGAGAGGGAGAGGGACTTTTACTTCAACAAGGTGTGTAGGTGCTACAGAGAAAGTAGAAGCAGCAGACTGACTCTCATATTGTGCTGGAATAGCTGCGCGACATTGAGCTTATGGTGCAAGATCGCATTGGACTGATTGAGAACCCAGCCGAGGGAGAAGAGAAAATTCCAGAGGGCGGACCAGAAGAGGTACTCTTGAAGCAGATCCAAGCTGTCCTCTACTCTACCGAAGATGGCTTTGAGGTTCCAGAAGGCCAGGAGGTGAGGAGATATGGTGCCAGTCTGACGACGAAACAGCACTAACAGTTGTCCTCTCCTTTGCAGCCTGTGCTTGATGAGGAAGAAGTCTTTTGATCTGAAGTGTCCACTGCATCATTGCTGATCCTTTGTAACTCGATTCTATCCTTCCTTCTTAATCATGTTGTTCCCTGTTTCATTGCTCACCTCTCTGAAGGCTTACTTCCGGCCTCAGGCTTCACCGTTGCAACCACGACGCGCGGGCATTGGAAGCTCGACTTTCTTCTAGTTGCTTTTGTTCACTCTGCTCGAACCTTTTTCCTGCTGCCGTATATCGCCACCTCATCCAGGTCAGCAAAAGGGAGCAAGGCGGTCATGCCATGTTCAGGTCTGCGGTGGCTCTGCGAGGTCGATACCTTGCTTACACCCCGCCAAGGCCAAGCTTGGTGTCTGTGATAAGGCCCACAAGCTGTCTGCATCATTTTCCTCTACGCCTGCATTCCTCTCAAGGTAATGCTGATGCGCCTCTGCCTGATCCAATTAACTCGCAAGAGTCGAACGAAGGTGGACCTTCAAGACGACAACTGATCAGTGGGCTCTTCTGGATTCCCGTGGCTCTCTACTTTGTGAA
Source organism: Vaccinium vitis-idaea (assembly GCA_963854785.1). NCBI lineage: Eukaryota > Viridiplantae > Streptophyta > Magnoliopsida > Ericales > Ericaceae > Vaccinium > Vaccinium vitis-idaea. The sequence goes on along the minus strand of CAWLAL010000290.1, from coordinate 7,323 downwards.
CAATTACTACACCATTGCACAGGTAGAAGGTGGTAGCATGTCGCCATCTATGGCCCCCGACGCCAATAGAAGGGACATTGTCCTGCTCAACAAACATGCAGCTGGAACTGAGAATGTCTTCCAAGGCAAGGGGATATTTGCAGTAATGTTTCCAGAGCACCGTGCAACACACAAGCAGAATCTTCACATTGGCGACGTCATCTTTTTCATCTCGCCCCTTGACCCGAGACAACGATGCACAAAACGCATCTTGGCAATGCCGGGCGACATTGTATCCACATCTGGCAGCTCATCTTCGACAAAGGCAGCGTCGAAGATTAGAATACCGCCAGGTCATATCTGGGTCGAAGGGGATGCCAGTGCGGCCGAGTACAAGGATGATGACAAAGAGGCAAGAACAGATGTGCCATCGAACCGGAAGAGCAGAGACTCCCGCACATATGGTCCGGTGAGTGCCTTCTCTCACTTTAGGTTGTACTAGACTGCTGACATGGCTAGATGGACTCTTCAGATTCCTCTGGCTCTCGTCATTGGCAGGGTGGACTGCGTGCTCGTGCCATTCAGCCGCTTTGGACCTGTCCCTCCCCGACCTGGTTTTGATCTCGAGCGAGCTCTTGCTCGACGGCAGGCAAGAGAGCGCAACGAGATGTTCATAATTCCTTCGCGAACAGCAAAAGCACATCCCGATGACTCGCCGATATCGAATTACACGGAATGGGAATGGCACAGCGCCGATCGAACAACCAACTCATCGGATGGGAAAGACGAAGGCATCACACCTTCGACTCGAGCAAGCGCTCGCAAGATTCGGCGAGAGGAACAGGCAGAGATCTATAGAGCGTCGCTAGGTAGAATGTCCAGAGGCGGGCAGCTGGGACTTCATGTTGATGAAAGTGAGGACGAATGATGTATGATTTACGCTTCGACGATTCGGTTGTAAGTGAAGGAGTGATGGCGGGAGTATTTTAGTCTGCTTTTCTTGGGTGCGCGTTAGAACGTCGCTGATAGATAGACGCGTTGTTTCCCTGCATACCTTGACCTTAACGTCGCCCTGACGACTGTTCGGTCGACGAGTCCTTTGGCCAGAGGGGCCAACGGCAACGAGAGACGGCAGGACCAGGTGCAAGGACTGCTTCAGACCGACCTTGCAGTGCTTCTTTTATCGCTCGCTCCTCCTGCTCATTTTGCCGCCTCGACTCGTCTGCATCTTGCCCAATGCACCTCTTATTTGCCCTCTCACAAACACGCTTTTTTCGTACACATCCTTCGTTTTGAAGGGGCTCGTCTGCCAGTAGGGACTGCTCATGGTGGAGGGTAGCAGCAGAAAGAGTGGGAGGCTTGGCGGAGAGGTGGCCGCAATGCGAAAGGAAAGACGATTCGAGGATATAGCCTCGGACGAAGATGATGACGAGGATGTGATGCCTTCCTTCCTTCAAAAGGGCAAAGAGAGCACCAGCAGCCAAGCGAAAAAGAGAGCACAGTATTCGCCCCCCAGGAAACCTCGATCAAGTGAGTATAAAATTATATGCATTCATGTGGAAGCGAACTCTGACATTGCCTATTGGTCTACAGCACTGCATGAGCAGGTCGGCGAAGATGGCTTCATCTTTTCGATAGCTGATCGCGCAAGCTCTAAAGCTGCCAGAACAAAAATACCCGGGGCCAAAGGACCACCACCCACACAAAATGCAACATCGCATCCGCTTGCTGTTCGTGAAAAGATTGCCGATGCAGAAACGCCGATCATCAGACGAAACCAAGAAAAGAGGGCAAGGATGGACGAAAAAGCCTCTTCGAATAGCGATGAGGAGCACTTTCGACCAAGTGGGACAGAGAGAAGGCAGCCTTCTGATTCCGTCAAGCGCATCCGAAGGACGTCTTTACTCAAAGATGGCACGCCAGCCTATCCTCACCCGAGCATCTCGGATGGTGATCTATATAATTATTGCAGTGGACACTTGGAACCACAGGAGCGCATGAAGCATGTAGCAGGGTGGATCTTGGAGCGACGTCGCAAAGAGGTTAAGGCTAGGCTGCATGAAGGGAGCGCAGGAGGGTATAGAGCTTCGTTGTTGGCAGCTCTCAAGGCAACCTTGCGTGATCTCAATAAAGGTGCTGTGCAGACACAAAGATATACCAGTCTAGAGCAGCAACAGCAGGCCAATAGCGGCGGCTCCAACCATGGGACCAATGGCGCGGCAAAGAATGGGAAAAAGCTGACAGCGAACGAACGCAACGAAAAGAACAGGGAGAGAAAGGAGAAGTTGAAAGAAGTAGTGCAGGGCTTGAGGCAGGAAAAGGAGGCTTGGAGGAGGGAGCAAAAGGAGCTGGACAAGATCAAGAAAGAGACTGACGTCCTAGCACGGTCTGAAAGTGAAAAGAATGATGCCGTTGGTATCGATGGCATCTTGGAGTACTTCGACGAAGAGAGCAATTGGAGCGCAGAGGACAAGCAGCGCTTGGAGAGGGTCAAAAAGGCGCTCAATATAGAAAGAGGCAGGGCGGTCGGATCGAGTACAGGTGACGGTGAATTGGAACCCTACCTTTTGGGCACAGAAAAAGACGTACGGTGGAGAGACGTCGAATTCCATGCAGATCTACTCCTCTCCAAGACACACGCCTTCGCGCAGCTCTCGTCTTTATCGCAGAGATACATCGATGCCGTCTCTGCGAGAGGAGCAAAGGCACTCAAGGAAATGACTGAAGGTCCCGGTCAGAGACTCCCTTCTATGCAGGGCGGTGGTGCTTCATCAACCGTTTCGCGAGAGAGTCGGGACAATCTTGATCAGATCTTGTCGGAGATCCGCACAATGACAGAAGAATCGAGTGAAGAAGAAGGCGAACGACTTCGAGAAGGTCAGAATGTGGGAGATACATCGGAAGGGGAAATCTTGCGCGCCTATGCACAGATGAGTTGATGCTTCTGTTTGTCTCATGGTACTATCTTTGCCATCTTGTACTTTATATCGTGCATTATTCCATGCCTTGACTCTCTGTCTGGAGTAAGACACACGACTACCATGGGACAACGAGAATAAAGATCGAGAGTAAGAAAAGGGTAGTACGACATGAAGAGAAAGAGACAGACTTGACCAGAAGAAGCGTGGCGCGCAGAAAAGAGACATGGCCGGAAGCAGGTACAACGAAGGAGGAGTAGGAAGCCAAACGGGAGCAGTATGGTACAGAAAAAGAAGTGGCGGTATTGAAAGTATTTCCACGAACGTCGACTAGAGAAGGGCAACGGAGAATCGTCGTAGCGGTGAGCGGCGGGAAGAGGCACTAGTCTGCGGGGCAGAGCAGGTGGTGTATGCTTGGTCACTGTATGGATCTTCCTCTTCGTCCGAAGTGACTTCGTCATCGTGGCAGGAGTCTTCTTGTCCGTGTCGGAATTGTCTGTGATACTGAGCATCATCGTAAAACATGCTGTGCTTCATGTCTTCCAGCTTCGGCGCCCTTGGTGTAGAGTGCATCAAGTGCGACTGATCCTGGCCCGTAGCGTAGAATGCTTGCTTTGGAGTCGTCGTCGGCAAAACGATGGTATCCTCCTGCTCATGAGTTGAACTCGTCTCGATTCTATTCCGCTCGTCTTCTTGACCAGCATTTTTTGCAGAAGAGACGTCTGCATTTATTCCCAGGCTTTCCGTCAAATGGGCGAATGGATGCGAGGGATTTGACTTTTCTGATTGGCAAGTATCGTTATTGCTAAAGCCATCTCGCGAGTCCAAAAGCTGCCACTTGTGGTTATTCTTCCATTGGATTGTCGAGACTGTGTCCTCCGCAGTAGCAAGGGTAGACTGCTGCGTGTGAGGCGGCTCTTGGTCGTCGGACGTGCGCTCGTGCTGCAATGTTGCCAGTCTAGAGTAGAAGGGGAAAGAAGCAGTGTACGATCGGTTGTTTGCATCCGCAGCACAGCTTCTTGGCGTGCAGAGGGCGGCATGGTGGGCAACATAGCTGTTGCGAGGTATGGCAGTAAAAATTGAAGCGTGTCGAGCAGGCCAAGGACTGGGTAGGTCTGGCGCCGTAGTAGATGTGGAGACTGATTCAGTAAGGACGGTGGTAGTATTGGAAGAGACAACGGCGTCTACCTCATCAGCGTACGTCAACATGCCTCCCGTGCAGGTACTCGGCTCAAGTATGCTTAGCAGCGACGTCGCCTGATTGGCTCCGATTGGAGGTGCTGCTGGCCAAGTACCGTGGCTGCGATTCTGTGCTGGAGCTTGATTGCTGCTCGGATGAAATACATAGCTACTCAAAGTAGACGCTGGGTAGAGTGATGATGATGAGAGGCCGGGTGTCATCCCTGATAGCATCACCCTCGAGTCAGCCTTGGGCGAAGAGAAGCTGGTAGCATGGCTGGTGTAGGGCGACAATGAGCTGCTGCCGTTCTGTCCAGATACGCCATCCACAGTTCGACGAAAATAATGATGTGAGGACAGCTAGGCCGTTGAAAGCCAGTTCTGCAGGCGTTTACCTCTCCTGCAGAAGTAAGTAGCTCGCGATTGTCGTCCGTTTTCCTCAAATGAAGTATGATGGGACTCGAGGGATGTAGTGCCACGATTATAATGATAAAGACCGTCGTCGAGAGAAGGAAATCGAGATTTCGTTATCGGAATTGTGATGCCCGAGTCGAGGCGAGGTCTGTTCCTGGATAAGAGAGTATGCTGCTCGGAAGATGTGGAAGAGTCGAGGAAGCTTTGACTGGAGGCATGACCCCGAAGGACCTCTCGCTGTGACTGATGAATGCGTCGCTGCTTTCGCTGTATGTGGTCCCAGCGATTCTTGCAAGATAGTCCTGAGCGGCCAGGTAGGCTATCATTGGCAATCTTGGACCAGACTCGACCGGATCGCAGTACGGCAGCCTCGAGAATGGCGTCCTCTGATGGCAGCCACTGTTGAGTGATTGAGATGAGGATCTAGTGAATCGTTCCATCGCTTCCAGCACTGATCCCCACTACGAGACATGACATCTTTCGCCGACCTGCTTCCCATCTATCCGTCGGAAAGTTATCACTCGGCATCAGACTCTGTCGCTGGCAGATGACTCTTCCGTCCACTCACTTGTTTGCACCGTGTCTCCGAATGCTCATTTTCAGACGGTCCCTCCGAAGGACTCCATCGTCCCTTGCGGAGCTGACAACTGCTCTCTCCCGTAAAGCAAGGCAGCTCTGGCTGCTGCTGTTGACGTCGACTATGCTGCAGGCCGTGCGCCGCGCGACCATGAGTGACAGTATACGGGTGGTGGCGAATCAGAGACGAGGGTTTCTGATGCTGGTATTGATGCTGTAGAGTGTGTTGTGATTGTGATATTTGAGGCTGATGTACAAGTTGCTGCGAATCTTGTGAACGCGGCGGAAGTGTAGTAATGTGAGATCCGTGATGCTGTTGATTCATACTTAAAGCCAATACGAGGAGGCGAATTCTGGGGAACGATGCAGCGTGTGTGATCTCCAGTCGTTACCGGTGAAGAGAGCGTACTGAACGATTTACCCCAAGAAGATCCACTCGACAAGTAGCGATACTTTACTGCAAGTTTGAAAGAAAAGGGTAAGATTCAAGAAAAGAAGGGGAAAAGAGATGATTGGTGGCAAGAACTCAGCGGACTGTTCGTATATGTAGTCTGCGCTGTCGATGCCTGGGAGAGACCGTGATAATTTGGAGTGATCAGAGAAACGAGCGGACCTCTCGTTGAAAGAGACGCTTAAAATGTAGCTGGAGACAGAGGATGTGCGTGACAGAGAGCTTCACCCGCCTATCTGTTGAACGGGCAAAGTGCTGCCTTGTCGGACTTTGAGAGCTGTCTGTGGGTCATATGGAGCTTGACTGTGTCGGTGGGTTTCTTTCCTTTCGAGCACCCACACTAGTCTTGGACCCAAGAGCACGGCAATTGAGCAAAAGCTTGGCAGAGGTGTTCCAGCGGAGAGTAAGAGTAGAGCGAGTACAATACTGATGCGTTTCGAGGCAAGGCAGCACTCCTGCTATGCCTTTGCGCCTTTTCTATGTGCGCAACGACGAAGGAAATGCAGTGGCCGATGAGGTGTGTGACACCGACTGAAAAGATAAGGCGCCGATATCTTGTTTATTTCTTGACGAGGTCCAAAGTAGCAGCAAGGGGATGATCTGTGTGTGAAACGGGCCGAGTAAGAAGCAAGGTGTGTTCCGCGGGTAAGAAAGCCAGCAACGGCAAACAGAGTGACTGAATATGTGCCTATTCTGAATTCACGTCGGCGGAAGGCAGTAGCAGTGGCAGAAGAAGTGACAAGAGTACCAAAAGAGGGGCTGTCCGTACGTGTATATCGGAAGGGACCAATTACGTCTTGCCTTGAGCGGGGTGACTTACATGGCGAGGGGAGAAAGGCAGCAATAGAAAGAGGCAAGCGGGAGACGGTGGCGTGGGTGCTGATTGTGAATGGCCAGCTGAGCCCCCACTGTTACCCCGGTAAATTTCCCGGCACTAGTGCCAGTCTGCCGTCAGTTGCAGGAGTGGAAAGATAGTATGGATTGGAGGCGTACGCCCTCGGTCACGGCAAGCAGTGGCATCCGTCGCATACCGACGAGGATGCAAGGGCACTGCCGGACAGGGCAACAATGGAATGCAAGGCAGGCGACGTCTTCCGCTAGTTTGACATACCTTCAGCAAGAAAAGCACTTTTACTTCAATACTGCAGCAGGTGGAAGAGACTTCGAGATGGCCAGGCAGGAGCATGTCGCTTGGCATCGTACACGCGGACAATTTCAAAATCTAGCTTTGCTCTACAACCCTCAAAAGTCATTCGCGTCCGGAATACATTCTTACGCCATCACTGGCAGCCTTTCTTCCTGCTTTGATCAGCATGCACAGGGCACCTACTAGAGGCACAAGCGCAGTCATCACAGTTCGCAATCTACACACTGTAACATGCAGGCACGCTTCCTTCAACAGCGGCGACTCACCACCTCCGCCTAGACGATCTCGCTTTGAAGGACAGCAGAAACTAACACTGGAGCACTTTGTCCTTCGGTCAAAGTCAATTAAGCTGTATCGGGACTTTTTACGAGCCTCTCGAAATATACCCTATTTGGAAGCAAGGAGAGAAACAGTCGAATGGCTGCGAGATGAACACTTTGAAGGTCCTTCAGGTTTGAAAGCAGAGTTTGAAATTGTAGGTACCGAAGAGGACGAAGTATTGAAATAACGGCAGCTGAACCGACTCTGATGCTCTCTTCTCCTCCCTGCAGAGCAGAGTGAGGGAGCTCTTGGTTGCCGGCAATGTTGCTTTGAAGCGAATCTGCGGACCAATGGAGCTGGTGGCGGCCCTCAATCCGAAGCATGGCTCTTTCCCCAAG
>CAWLAL010000289.1:0-18453 GCA_963854785.1 Vaccinium vitis-idaea | reverse complement strand
CCAAAGTCATGGAACCCATCGACATGGAGCAAACTGATCAGCACCACCTGGTGCGCCTTGCCGGTACGCAGAAAAATATGTGCAGGTGAAGCGGCACCAGCGAACGCATCATGCATCCATACGGATGTGTACATAAGAGCTTGGTCGAGACACAAATGTGCTTTTGCGGGATTTCAAACTGCCGTATGTTGCACAGATCATCCCGCTGGCGGAGGCCGCGTGCCACTGCAGCACAGTGCTGACCAGCCGGCGACGACGCTTGAGGCAGATATGCATGTTGATTGGGCGCAATGCACATCGTGCAACAAGTGGCGGATGGTCTCAACGGACATCAGCACCATGGCTGAGGTGCAGAGAGGCTGTGTGCCCATGCTGATGCGCATGCATCTGTATGCTGGTGCCAACGTGGAGCAGCTGGATGACATCTTCTCGCATGGCAGCTGATGGAGGACTGGAGATGTAGCCTGCTGACGAGCATCAGTTGCGAGTCGCCGGACGACTGGGTCATGCTGCAGCGCCGGCTGCATCGCAGTGCTGCACGCATGTCTGCGCACCGGCAGGCGGCACAAGCGCAGGCGGACGCCCTTGAGGTGGGGCTTGGCGAGGACTTGGGCACATACAGCTGCGGGGCCTACCCTGTCCGTGCAACTTGCAGCCAAATCATGCTTTCAGGTGGCATGTCCCCTGACTGCAGCATAGAGCGAGCCTGGCCTCCAAGCGGCGATGCCGAAGGCAGCAACGAGCTGACGGCGTCTCGCCTGCAGAACGCTACCAACAATGCGAAGGCGAAGCTCTGCGTGCGTTGCAGGTAGCACATGTGGACATGTCAGCAGACGGTGTGTCTCAAACACATGCACCCGCTTTCCAGCATGTGTGCGCCATGCAGCGCAGTTTGATGCGGATGCTTGCGACGACCATGCGGCCTTCGACGACTGGATGAAGGCAACGAAGCAGGGCAAACGGAAGCAAGGTATCATACGATGTCAATGCCGAAGGCCGGCTCAGAAGTTGTTCTCATGTGCATTGAGTGTTGCATCACCAAGGCGCCACATCAGGGACTGCCTGCTTCTGTAGCCCCTTGTGTGCTTATGCAGCAGGGGCGCGGGCGCCGGCCGCCACTCCTCCTGCACAGCCGCTGCCATGCGAGCGGTGGGCGCCATGTAGCTGCGGCCAGTTTGAGCCGCTGGACGACAGCGGACGTGGCACATGCGGTAGCTGCGGGGCGGCGTTCGAAGCCGAGCTGCCGGCTGCAGTGCAGGCCTGGGTCCAGGTCGGTAGATTGTGAGTCGAGCCTTGTTGGCTTCGTGTGCCGCAACCGGTCGTAAACAAGCATGTGCCGCTGCAGACATCTGCTGGACTGCATGTGTGCAGTGTGATCTGTGTGGCAAGTGGCGCGCTGTGCCACACAACACGGCGAGGTAGGCGCGGCTGCGGTGAAACAATGCCCATACAGCTCCGATGGACATCGTATGGCATGTTGTGCCGGGGGCTGCATCTGGAGCGTGACCATAATTCGGTGAAGATGCACTATGTGCACATTCGAGGTCTATCGCCGAAGCGGAGCCGTCCGTTGCCAACGGCGGCTGGGAGTGCAGCATGCTGAAGCCAGGCGCATCCAGTTGCCGGTCCAGCGCATCCGACTGGGGCAGCTTGGTGCGGCGCAAGGAGCTGCTGCAGGACATGCTGCGCCGCGCACTCGGTGCTGACCTGCAGGTGGGCATCTGGGTCAATGCTCACCACGTGACACTGGTGGGAACGAGGTGAGCTGGGGAGGTGGTGAGCTGGTGACTGCTCAAAAGGCCAAAAACGAAGGGCGAAGGAGCGTTCCCTTCGTGCTTGCCGTTCGCTGACAGCCTTGGTCGAACAGTCCGTAGGTACTCGTAGGTCCGCAGGGTTGCAGCTTACTTAGCGAACCCTGCAGCTGCAGCACACATCGATAATAAAAAGCAGCAGCGAGCGACGATCTACGCATCGATGCTGGCAACGTCCGCCGCAGGCCGACTTGCACCTGCATGCGGATTCCTGCTGTCGCGGAAGTGCACTGTCGCGTTCAGGAGTGCAAATTCACCGGCAGTAGTGTGTGCAGCAGTCAAGCTCCCATCTAGACTTGCCGAAAAGCACGCGTCAAAGGCGAGGCAGCGTGGCGTACAGCAGCAGCCTGTTGAGCCAGACTGCGTGAAGCCTGCTGTCAATGCTGGCGCAAGCAGCGATACGAAAAAGCAGAAGTCTGTACCGTTGCAGCAGGTGTTCGTGGGCGCAATGTGAACAGCATGCCTGTTTCTGGCACGGGGGTGCCGCACGCTCCATGCGCATCCTGTATGTCGAAAATGCATCAAACTGCTTTGCTTAGATAAAGAACTCCACAGTCGTCACGCTTGGCGCTCAACGTTCGGTGTTGGCTGCGCAGCTGAGCCAACGCTTGGCATCCCCTGGAGTACTCAATGCAGAAACCGTGCGGTGGCAGTGCATCCCGCCTCCCAGCAGCAACCTGTTTCTGGAGTTTATCCCGGGCCGGGACGTGTTTTACAGCCCAGAGCAGCTCGCAGCGGGTGAGGCATGAAACTTTGCGGCCAACGTAAACTGCGAGCCTATCTACCTTTCGTTAAAGTAAAGTTGCTGGTGTCATGGCGGCCTGCAGGGCTCACAGCGCACGATGCAGCCAGTGGCGAGCACGTGCTGCAGACGCAGCGGCTGCCTGCAAAGGTGCTGAAGCTGGTCACGCCGCTTGTGCTCAGGTGGGGGTTTTGCTGAGAGGAGCCTGCAGACGAGCATGCCACGCATTCTAAACTGACAGCATTTGTCTGAATGGCATTGTGGGGATGTTGTGCGTCAGTACTGTGATTGTGATGCAGGGGACTGCAGCTGTTTCAGATGCGACAACTGCCCCATGTGACGGACGGCCGCGCCAGCGCCGGCCCTGTGGACACAGCGGCATTCTTAGCGCAGCCTGGTGTCCAGGAGCAGGTGTGACACTCCTGCTGAAAACGTGCCCTGCAAGCCCTGCAAGCCCTGCATGCATGCATTCCACAAGCTGCACCTGTTCCCAGCTTGTGAGCTGAAATCGGTAGCAACTTTATACCTTGCAGAAGAAAATGGTTGGTCCACGCCTGCCGCATTCAATCCTGTTGCAGGCGCAGCAGGCGCTGCACAAGCGTGCTGCTCGGTTGAAGAAGGCAGGTCACCGCGTGGCCAGAAAGCAGCAGGAGCTCATGCATGTGGTGCATGTGTCCTCGGATATGAGGAAGGTGAGCATGTAGCGACAGGTATGTTCCTGGCAAGTAATCCTCGGCAGCACTTCCGCTGCACGGATGTGATTTCGAACAAGCAGTGATGCTTCGAATGTTGATCGATGAATGCCATGCAACTGCGCAACAGGTATATGTAGGCGACGAGTATGACATGACTCGTAACGGCACGAGGTGACCTCGTGAAGTCAATTCTGTCACTCCGCAGAAGCTGCTCTGCCACATTGAGGTCGTTCATGGTATATGGTAGTCAAACAGACCGGTGGAAGCTGCAGGATCATGTCGTTTTTGAAGGCCTGGAAGAGCCTCCCACTGCAAACTTGGTCTGGCGGGCAGAAGATGGCAGGTGGGCGGGGCACTGATACCAAGGGGATTGAAAGCTATTTTGCATCGACTGACTCAATGATGACTCCGGGTGCCCCAGCATTGACTGCACTATGTGCAGACATGCCGGGCGGCCAGCCGCCCAAACTGGTGGCTTCACAGCTGTCGACACTCCTCAAGGCAGAGGAACAGCAACTCGTTGAGGTGCCCCACACCCACTATGGTAGACGCCTGTCCCACGCCCTGACTGCCTGTCGACGCTGCAACAAGTCTCAGCTAGCTCATGTGGTGTGCAGGCAGCCAACTTGCTGTGGGACGCCTTTGCCGGCGACCCACGCACAGCCGAGGCAGCGAAGCGCATGCTGGTGCGCTTGCAGCCTCTGGTCGCCCTTCAGGCGGGAAAGGCCCTCATTGACATATGACATCCCTCGTCACACGGCTCTATTCAGATCTATGACTCGTACAGAAGAACGGTTTGCACCCCCTGTCAAGCAGGCACACATGCATAAGAGCCCTGTGCGGGAGGCTTCCGCCCTGGGCCGGACGGCCTGGAATGCATACGCATTCAACGTCAGCTACAGGACAGGTGTGGGCGCTCTGTCCCTTGTATCACGCAGCTGCATGACACGTGGACAGCAGTATGGGCACCTGCCAATACTCTTCCATTGCCTGGCGGTCGCACCGGACTCTGTGCAAGCTGGCTCAGCACAAGGTCTGTTGAAGTCATGTCGAAGGCATCAGCCTGATGGTGCAGGTCCGCATGTGGATGGCAAGAATGTGGCAGGCAGCTATAGCGCACTGATGGTGTGCGAGGTTGGCGACCCTGTAGCGGGTGGCTTCTACATGCTGCCACAGTACAGAGCAGCGCTCGACATTCGGCAGGGTGTGCAATAGAACACTGGCACCCTCTCTGATGCAAATCATGTTGATGACCGTCGGCTGTCACAACATGTACCTGCTGCACACTATTTCCTTGTGCTTCTTGCAGGAGTGGCGATGTTTCACCGATCAGGGGATGCCGAGGTTGGCTTGCACGGCAACAGCGGCATGTGGTACGCATCCTCTTCATGTTGCCACAGTCATCCAGCTGACACACAGGCATCATGTTGCCCACTGCAAACTCGGGGGGAGCTTTAGACTTGGTCAGCCCTATGCACAGCCACCACAATGGCATTTCATACTGCCAACTGCAGGGCGCCAAACACACGCTCTCACAGGATTGCCCTAGTCCTGTACCAGACCGAGCTGAAAGTGGGGGATGCCAGCGACCAGCCAGAGGCTGCCAAGGAGACCTAGTATTGAACTGGGAGGTATGCAGGCTGGCTCCAAGCAAGCACATAGCGGCTGAGCAGTCGTCTACGAAGTATGTTGGCATGCACAATCCAGAACCGAAGTGTGTTATCTCTGAAGCTGCTGCTCTATGTTGCCCTTCTAGCGCCGCCTTTACTTACTCTCATGAACGAACTGCGCTGCGCCTACGATTCAGCCTCAGCAGCTCTGCTATTGCTGGGGGCGCCATTGCTCCCGAATAGACCATAGTCTATAAGATTCAGGCTCGCAACTATCTGCTGGAACAGCGACTGCGCGGCCAAGTGCTCTGTCTGAGGTCCGGCGCCTGCATGCTCAGCCGCAGCACTGCAATGCAGATGCATCAGCGCTCACCACATATGACTTATGCAGCACCGCAGCAAGTCAGTCAGCAAACTCGTGACCCATTCCCAGTGCGATTGCAGACAAGACGTTCATGTACAGGCAGGTGTGCTCATGGCTGTCGAGATTGGTGCTCGTTGTGTCGACTGACACCTGTGCTGGGAGCTGAAGAGCGGCGTGTTCATGCTGAGCACCACATCACTGCCATGCTGGGGTAGCCGTATGACAGCCAACAAGACCTGCATGACTGACAGCAGCTTCGAAAGTGGAGCTCAAGGGCATCCTTGCAAGGAGCGTCGGTAGACTCGCAGAATCAGGTGACCTGAACAGTGTTGGCTACGTTGGTGGCCTGTCTGCCCTTGGACACTTCCTGCGTGCCCGCTGCCATCGCTGTGTACGTTTCAGATGGCAGAGTAGGACACAGTGGGCCGTCTGCAAAGCACAGGCACCACATTGAGCGGGTACAATGATCCCAACGGCTTGCTGCCAGAAGGGCTGCACTACACCGTACAATTTCTGACCTGTCTGTACTGGACCATCAAACAAGCTGGATATGGCGTCATTCTGTGCAGCCAGGTCGTCAAAATAATGCTGTGAAGCCGCTGCGTTGGCCACTGCGGCTTGGTGCTCCTGCGAATGCATGCACGACGGGAGATGCACCTTCATGGGATCACCAGCAGGCGAACGGCGCATATTGGATTTGGATATCACCTCAAAGTCGACTCACCAGAATCTCGACAACTAGAGATTGGTCCTTCACGCCATCTGCAAACACCTGCATGCGCATGGCGTGATGCGTCGACAGAAGCATGCCACGTTGTCAGCTCATGTGATATCGCACGATTCGTGCATACAGACGTGAATGTATGTTTGAACCTCCTGGTGGTCCGGCACGGGCCGAAAGTCCGAGATGTCGAGCATGTTACGAGGGCATGCCAGCTCGACTGCGCCACCAAAGAGCTGTCTTTGAGTCAATTGTGGCTCGGCCGCCATGTCAGCTGAGGGGACTTCAACGATCCACTAGCACGAAGCCATTCACTGCCCTCGTGCCCAGGTGACAAAAGTGACAACGCGCTGCATCTGCTTGCAGTGTGTGAATCTCCGGTACTCCATTACTAAATCCACACAATCTAGCCATGCGCTGTTCGATGTGGGCATCATGGACATGCTGGCATCTGGTTGACAAAGGCAAATCGCAGCACACAGCTGTCTTATGCCATGAACGCAAGGTCGTGTGCGTCGACCTCCTGCAACGGACAGCAGATCTATGCGCAGCTCCAGCAAAGGGATCACTGCTGGTGCAGGACGTCACGCCTGAGTCTTAGGTCGGGTGAAACAGGTGTGTGCACCGTGTATCCTCACTCAGCCTGCATCCATGCTCAGGCCTCTGGTGTTGGTGCTGACCGACTGTGTGCACACCATGCATGTCTCTGCAGGCGGTATCATCCGCGCAGCAATGTCATCTTCGACCCCGCAATATCTCGAGACTGCTGAGTACACGCCTCCTGACTGGGCACAGCACCTCACGCCGGTGCGTGCGGCACAGCAGATGGCACAGGTCCTCGTTTGCAGATCAAACACCATGGCCTAGGGATGTCCAACGCTATTGCAGGTTCCAAAGCAGCGCGTGCACTTGGCGGTCGGCCTGCCAACGCCTGTGCACCGGTGGCACGTGCCAGGCGTGCCGGATGGTGTGGAGCTGTGGATCAAACGTGATGATCTCACCGGCATGCAGCTGTCCGGCAACAAGGCAAGCCGCGCGGTGCATCTGAGTATGGCCTGCAGTAACCGGGTGACTCGTAGCTACAGCAGACTCGATTTTGGTGCTCATGCGGGCGGTCGTCAGCGCTGAGCTCTGCCGTCGAGAGTCGTCATGCAGACTCATTGGTCGGCTGTGCCCATCCCTGAAGGCTGCATTTTTACCAAGTAGGCTACTTTGACAGAAAATATCTTCCAGGTTCGGAAGCTGGAGTTCCTGATGGCGGAGGTCAAGGCGCAGGGCCACGACTGCGTCGTCACGATCGGCGGTATCCAGTCCAACCACTGTAGGTGTGCAGCGCCAGCCGCCTGCAGCAACATTCCTGCTTCAGAGTAGTTTGACCAAGAGGTCAAGTGCATGCAGGCTGGGCCGCCAGTGCACAGGACTTGCCAGGGTGCATTCTGTGGAGTGTGGGTGCCCCCGCACGCAGGGCGACCGCGGTCGCAGCAAGGTACCTGGGGCTGGACTGCCACCTGATCCTGCGCAACTCACGGGCGCTGGCCGACGCGGACCCCGGTCTCACCGGCAACCTGCTGGTCGAGCGGCTGGCGGGCGCCCACATCCACCAGGCGCGCACGCTGCGTTGCATTGTTGCTTGCAAGGCTGCGCCGTGCTGCCGAATTAGGGGGCACGGCCGTTGGTTGGCTGACAACAGACGGGTCGGGGCGCTCTGGCTTGCAGGTGACAAAGGAGGAGTATCAGAAGGTTGGCAGCCTGCAGCTGGGCCGGCAACTGGAGGCAGAGCTCAGGGCGCAGGGCCGCAACCCCTACGTCATCGCTGTGGGGGGCAGCACAGCCCTTGGTGACCCACTGCAGGCAGCCTCGCCATTTGTGACCTGCCACTCCTGTACACACCATCAGCAGTATGTTTGCGCAGCATGTGGTCGCCCATCGCAGCTGACTGTTTGCCAAGATGGCCAACACTGCCACACACTGGTTCATGCAGGGACATGGGGATACATTCAGGCAGCGCATGAGATTCTCGAGCAGACAGCAGGGGAACGCTTCAATCGTCTAGCAGTGGTGAACACACTGCCTCACATGCGGTCTGCAGCCCACTCATCTGCACCTGCTGAACAGCAGACCAAGGCTGGTCTGCCCATTGCAGGCGTGCGGCAGTGGGGGCACCACCGCTGGCCTCGCTCTGGGCCTGCACCTGTCCAGAAGCGACATGGCAATGACGTCGTATGGCGTGTGCGACTCGCCTGAGGTCTTCTACAGCGATGTCGACAGCTTGCTCAAAGGCCTCGGTCACACAGCCAGCAACAGTGCGGATGTATCTGGCGCCAGTGGTCTGGTGCCATTGCGATGGCGCCATCTGCAGCCATTGCAGCAGTATTGTCTGCCCAGACTGATGTGCCTGGTAGACCTGCCACGTGCTCAAGGTCAGTTGCTGCTGCAGGCGCGTCAGCCAGCGACATGTTCACAGCAGTACAGGCAAAGGGTGTCGGCTATGCCATGAGCACAGATGCGGAGCTGCGCTTCACCCTGGACATCGCGCAACAGACAGGTCGGCCACCCTCCGGAACTGTGGGGTCCTCCTTTCCCAGCAAATGTGCTTGTGGGGAACCCAAGATGACTTTTGTCACAAGTCACATAATTTGGACCGAGACATGTTGCTGAGCAGGAGAAGGGCACACCAATTTGCAGGCGTGATACTGGACCCAGTCTACAGCGGCAAAGCAGTGTACCAGATGGTGCAGCAGATGTGCGAGGACCCGGCCAGCTGGCATGGCAAGGTGAGCCGAGAGCCGTTGTTTGCTCCAGCAAATATTGTAGATGCCCTTGGATGCTGTTGCTTCCTCGTCTTGAGGGTCTGATCCCTGCCACGCAGGTGCTGTTTGTGCACACAGGAGGACTGCTGGGCACCTTTGACAAAGTATCTCAGCTGCAGCCTCTAGTAGAGTCGCTTGGCAGATCGCACAGGATGCGAGTTGAAAGCTGCTGATATGCCTTGCTTGAAAAGTAGCCCCCATGGCTCTGTGCAGACACTGCTGACCAGAGCGCCAGACATTTACCATGCCAGATGGATCGGACATTCGCATGCTGCAAGTGCGTCGGCGCGACGCCTGCTGATCAAGCCAGTCAGTCTATACAAACCACGGCACACCAGCTGGCTGGTTGATCAAATTTCTCGACCCATGTTCCCCGCCTGTGTTCGGTGTTCTGTTGCTGGCATGCTGCTGCCGCTAACTATACTACAGAGACGTTCTGCGGCCCCATTGTACGTCCGGAAGCACGCATGTCCGCTGCATGCCCTGACCATCGCCCAAGAATGCATTGCATCGTATCCCCGGCAAAGCTGGAAGCTTGCCCTGTCATCTGCTACAGTACAGGTGTTGTGTCGCTCGTTTGCTTGCTGACCTAGCGATGAAGTAACCAGCACGCACACCCCCGAGTCCATGACCCTTTGAGTTTTGTTTTCCCATGTTCTGGCCCAGCTGGCTGAGAGGCCAAGCTCATCCGTCAACACAGGCTCAGTTCGAGGTAGCGGCTGCCCAGGTACTGCCTGTGCGCAAAGTGACACGTCATTCAGACCCACAGCGGTTGGAAATTTCATACACAAGTGTGACACATGGCACATATATCCTCCGCAACGGACGATAAGCAGGCTGGGCACATCTCCTAGTGTAGTGCCGTCAAAGCAAGCACGGTTGTGCTGGCAGGTAAGAGGTGGGCCAGGAAGCGGTTTTCAATTGCACAGCTACAGATACGTACCGGTTGCGTTCGCGTGCACACCGCAGCGCCTCCTCTGGCGTCTCGAAAGTCAGCCAGCCCTCGCCAGAGGGGCGCCCCCGGCCGTCTGTGCCCAGGAACAGCGTGTCGCGCAGCACCCCATACCCATCAAAGAATGCCAATATCTCCTCACGCGCCGCCCGGAAAGGAAGGCCCCGAACCTGCAGGCAGCAGGTTTTCGTCCCTCAGATGCTGATTGTGGTGAAGGACACCATCTGATCTGCATCAGACTGACAAATTTGGCAGGAGCACAGGGTGTGAAAAGTATTGTCTTTGCACATTTGCTGACGGCTGCACGCCATCTGCAGCACAGTTGTGGACCTTGATTGTGCTGCCATCCGTCTTGACGAGGCGCTGCTGCGGGCGCTGCGCCAGCTCGCCCGAGGAGCCGAAGCTGCCGTTGCCGGCTGTGTGGTGCCCAGGCAACCTGTGCTGCCCTGACGACTGCTGATCCTGCTTGGCAACGAACAGCAAGGCTCAGAGTATGATGCTGATGGGTGGTGGCTGTCGCTCCGCAACAACAGCCTCAGTCAGCACGGCTGATGATGCTCTGCCAGGCTGAGAAGTGGCATCGTGCCCAAAGCACGCGCATGGAGTGCACATCTGCCATGCTTTGTCGGATGCAACATTGGCACACCTGCCCAAGGGGCGGGACTGCAGAGTGGCTGCCCCCGGGGATGCCCATGCCCATGCCCATGCCCAGCGGCCCGCCAGCAGGCAGCGCCTGCTGCTGGAATTGGGGCATGCTGCTGCCGCTGCTGCTGCCGCCCAACGTCGCCTGCTGATACGATGGCGCCGCTGCTGTTGCCACCGCCCGCTGCGCCTCGCGGATGGCTGCCTGTGGTTGGCAGCGCCAGGCCATGGGCAATCAGATGTGGCCAGTGGGTGTTTCCCGCATGCAAATGCCTATGCTGTACGTCAGCATATGCCCGATGCAGGGTGGACTCGCCTGCTGCTCTGCTATCAGAATCGCGATGGATTTTTGGCTGTTGTCCTGCTGGACATTGAGCGGCAACACCCCACCCTCAACATCGATGCCTGCCCAGGATCCGATGACCCCAGGCGAACCCCCCAAACCATTCCTGGTGATCCAAACCACACCCAGTCATGTTGCCTGACCGCTGAAGCCGGAGCGGCCTTCAAGAAAGACCAGCAGGCCCATGACATGGCTAGAATGCATGATACCATTGCACAAAGGCCTTGAGCATCACTGGACATCGCTGCTCACCCCGAAAACATGTTTTGCTGGTGGCCATTGAAGCTAGGAGCCTGCTGCTGCGGCTGCATGGGGTTGTAGCCGCCGAATGCCTGCGGCGCGGTCATGGGGCTCCAACCGCCTCGGCCCGAACCCCCAAAGGCGGCCTGCGCTCTGGCCGCACCAAACCCCTGCTGCTGGCCCAGCGCCCCAAATCCGACGAGCGGCGGCTGGCCCTGCTGCTGGCCAAAGCCGCTACGCTCCGCCGGCGCATCCATCTGTGGCATGACACATTCACCCATGTATCGGCATGCTCCGTGGATGACCGGGATCCAATTTCTGGTCAAACCTCCTGCGCAGCGGCATGCCCGTGTGGCCACATCTGCTACGCACCTGTGCCCACGTTGCCGGGCGCCCGTGTCCAGGCTGCTGGGACCGTGCGCCTGGGCCCATCGCAAAGCTCGGCTGCATGCCAAACCCGCTGCTCATGCCCAGCATGCCACCGGATGGGCTGCTGCCCAGCATCCCGCCACCCAGGCCGGTCTGCTCCTCCATCTCCTCCGGCGGCACACGCAGCAGCTTCACATAGCGGTCGCCAATGTAGTCACCATTGCGCGCTGACATGGCCCGCACGGCCTCTTCGCTGCTCTCAAACTCTGCAAACGCCTGCGGCGTGCGAGACACGAAGCTGATGCATCTGGTAGAATTCGGACGAGTCTTGTTGTGCACGATGCCAGCTCGCGTGATTGCGCCCTGTTTGGCCGGTGCAGGTCGGGTACGAAGCAAGTGAAGCAACGCTCACCAGGCCCGACGGTCGGCCATCGGGCTCCGAGACCAGTGCAACCCGCAGCAGCTTGAAGTTTTGAAAAAATTCTTGTAGGTCACCCTCCTTCGTGGCGTAGGGCAGACCCTTCAGCTTTAGAATTCTCGACTCGGTCGCCGGCGTTGCTCGCCTAGCAAAACGCTGCATCCGGCCCACGTCAGCGCCAGTAGCGCCAAAAGTGTGTAGCAGCGGCAGTATCGGGCCTGCTGACAACCCGCTGCCCCTAGCTGGCGTGCATCGCCTGCCAAACAGCAGGGCCTGAGCGTCGTCAATCACGAGAGCCAGGCCTATCAGCGATGGTGCTTCAAGCGGGCAGCACCTTCAGCTGTACTTGACTTGCCACGTAGACTGCCAGCAGACTCACAGAGTGTGGCACGGCCCGCGGGCCCACCGGTCCACTGCTGACTTCCTTCGAAGGCACAGTCAGCAAGCTTTCGGGGGTGAGGCGAGCCTAGCCTCAAACCCTAAATAGTGAGAGGAGCTTGTAGGCTTTTAGGATGCAGGATTCGCGATCGATAAAAGGCGTCTGCTGAAGTGTTTCCCATACCAGCAGCGCTTCCTTTGTGTGCAGCGGCGCCCTGGAGCGCACTGCACCCCTGCTCCACATCGCGCGCAGTGGCCGCTGTCAGAACAGCTTATATAGTCTTGATACTTCTGTGACGCACAATAACAATCACGAGCTGATGGGTGGCTCTGCGATGCCAGCAGACATAGCAGTGAGATGGCAACACTTCGACGAGTGGGTCTCCACCTCGGTGTTTTCAGGCTTACGGGCAGTCGGGCTCAGCGATGCCAGCAAGCCAGCCAGCAGGATCACCAGGCACCTCCCGCTCATTGATTCGCCGACGCCGGCGGTCACGATCATTGCAGCCTACCTGCTCATCGTCACTGTCGGCTCAGCATTCCTCAGACGATCGCAGCCGGCCAGGGGCCCCGACCCAGGGTGGCTAAAGTCTTTAGTCCAGGTGAGCACTACTGGCGAACCCTGATCATGCGTGCGAATCACGACGTCTGAATTGCGCCATGCCGCGGCGGTTGCCAAGCCGCCGCCAGGTGCTCGCTTCGATGTCCCCTGCAGGTGCACAATGTGGTGCTTATCGTGCTCAGCGCTGGTATGGCGGCGTCGTCACTGTACTGGGCGCGGGTTCACGGCTACAGGTTTTGGGGCAACGCATACCGAGCGACCGAGCGCAACATGGGGCTCACCATCTATGTGTTTTACGTGTCCAAATTCTACGAGTTCTTTGACACGGTGAGAAGGGCAGTGAGCTTTCACTTGGCATGCCTGCGCAACCTGCCATGCATGTGGCGAGGCGCTCATGCAGGATGAACCCTCCCGCGCAGATCATCATGCTCTTGAAAGGCAAGGTGCAGCAGATATCGCTGCTGCACGTGTACCATCATGCGTCAATCTCCTTCATCTGGTCCGCAACACAGTGTTTGCTGCAGAGCAACGCTGCACTGCGGCACAATTGCGTGTGCACAAGACTGCCATACGCAATGCCAGAGTGGCATCAAATCCCACATCGCTGTGTACACAGGTGGATCATTGCACGAATTGCGCCTGGTGGAGATGGTCAGTGCACTTGCAGCTTGTCCCGGGAAACATGCCTGCATGGTATTGCAGTCACTCATGTACAGTGAAGGGTGGCTCAGGACAAAATTTGTATGTGCAGCTTACTACTCATGCGCCCTCAACTCCTTCGTCCATGTGCTCATGTGAGCCTGCTTCAGCGTGTATGCAGCACACACAGTGCGACTGCTTCAGGTCTAGGATCCACGCCTTGGCACGTCAACAACATACTCTGTGGCATTGCGCAGGTACACATACTACTTGATGGCCACACTGTTTACAGATCAGCGGACAAAGCGAAAGTACTTGTGGTGGGGCCGCTACCTGACACAATTCCAGGTGAATGCCAAGTGCTGCGCTTGCAAATTGCATGGATGCAGTGCAGTTGCATGATTTTCGATCCGCTGCATTCCGATGGCTGCTAACATGTCTCCTGCTCCACTTGCAGATGTTCCAGTTTGTAACCAACATGGCGCAAGCGGCATACTGCCTGCTGTTCTCACCGTACCCCAAGCAACTGTCCACGCTGCTGTTCTTCTACATGATCACGCTGCTGGCGTTGTTCCTCAACTTCTACCTAGCCAAGCATGGTGACGCGAAGAGGCGGTCTCAGCCACAAACGGTGAACAGCCGCGAGAAGGCTATGTGATGCAGCTTGGAGCGATTGACAGCAGAGTACATAGCAAGAGGGGGCAGCAGTGGAATTGCTGACAGGGTCGGTGAGTGCGAACGGAACCATTCATCCTCTTGACCGTGAGTGGCAGCTTCTCAGCCAGGTTGCACAGACCAAGCGGGCCCGGCCGCAGATGCAGAGCAGCTGCAACAGGTTATTGCACCGTCAACATGGGCAACGCGGGCTTCCGCCTTGAAGTACCCTTCAGAAACTTCGTGTGCAGGAGGGCGATTGCGTGCAGCCATTGATCTGAACAGTGGCCTGTCTGTTCGTTCGCCAAGGACCATACGAAAGCTTTCATCTGCAGCAAAGTATTGATAGTCGCGAGTCTGAATTGATCAGTTTCAGCGGACCTAAGGGGCACAATGTGAGTCATGCTGTCACGTTTGATTCAAAAGCCCCGCAAAGCTCTTGTCTCTGAGCTGCCCCTTCCTTCGTTGGCTCTTGATGCCCTGTGGCAGTCTGAGCGGGTGCGCTTCTGTATTGAAGACATATGCATCCAGCGGCAAAAGCTCCTCTGGGCTGAACAACAGGTACAGATACTTCAACGTCTCCTGCGAAGCAACAGCATTGAGGCAGTCGGTTCCACTTGCAACATCACTTGACTCGTGGTCGCGAGTGGGTGATGAACGCAAGGCTGCGCACCGCTAGGAAGAATGACTGCATCGTCTCGTCATGAGCTGGCGGCACACGCGTGACGTCTGGCGTTCCCACGTACCCATTGTCGACTTTGCAGTGTTTTTCAAAGGCCTCAAACACCCTGCAAAACGGTATCATAAGCAACACACATTGCCATCGACATGCAGACATGTCGATGCCGATCTCAGCCAACATGACACTGTGAAAGGCAGGCAGTCAGCTGGGGGCGCCCACCTCCAGCCCCACTCCTGGTACATCGGGTCACCAGTCACACGCCACAAATAGAAGAACGATTCGACTGTCTCCGGTCGGAGGATGTTGTACGCAGGGCTGGCTGTCAGCTCCTTGGCTTCTTCCGTGGTATCATACATGATGGCTGCCTCAGGTGACAGCCCTGCAGGCGCAATGCCGAGCTTGGCAGTGTACTGTTGGCAGTGTGCCGTCGTGCGTCATGCAGCTCGTTGCAATCGAGCTACCAGGCTGACCAACATCGCCAGAGTCGATTCATGCCACTGCAGGCGGTTCCGCATTGTTGCGCACCCGTCGGCATGCGCTCATACATCAGCCAGCAGGTACGAGTGACCGCCTTGGCGACACGCATGTACTCGTCCGCCTTGGCGCCTGTCACTGCGCCGGTGTACACGCCCAGCGCCATGTTGCCAGGAAAGAAGCACGCCAGGTGCTCCTGCAACGGCAGATCACGCAATATCATGCCTGTGGTCCTCACTGCCAGATGGGGCTCTTTCTGCCGGTGTAGGCTGTTAGGGGCGCACTGAGCGCTGCAGCTGTTGGGACAGCGGGCGCAAATGCCTGACAGCACAACCACCGCTCGGCCGAACGCAGGCTGACCTGACCATGCTGACTGCAACCGGTCATTGGTACCAGTTGCACTTTCATCAGACTCAACCCCATGGAAGTTGCACTGAAACGCCACCTGCCGCATGTCCAGGTGGCCATAGTTACTGGCGCCAAAGAATGTCAGGTTGCTGGCCTTGGTGTGGCCCGTCAGCCGCCCCAGCGTGTCATCCACCGCCATCTCCCATTTCCTCCGCCACAGGTCCTCCTGTCCAGACGCAGGCATGTGCATTCTGATCAGCAGCACAAAGTGGTATCGCCAGCGAGCCCTCTCAGCCGCCCATCAACACTGTCGCAATTGCCTACATGTCTTCAAATCACAGAAGGTGCTGAAGAGTTGAGTGGCCACATCCTCTTCACCCTGCTTGTGAGCCATGCCCCGGCGCCCGTGCAACACCGAGCCGTGTAAACACTACACTCGGCTCAAAGGTGAGGGCCTATCTCGGCTCACCTTCTGCCCTCCGAGCAGCCACAATTTCAAGAGGTACTCATAGTAGGAGTCCGCTGCAGCGCCGACACTGAAGGTGGCGCCGCCATTCCCCGACTGCCTGTTGACTGTTGTTGGAATCAGCCCCTGCACATCAGCATGAGCCGAAGATATCAGGTGTTGTGCAGAGGTCCTGGCACACCCAGGTCCACATCGGGAAGAAGGACAAGAGGACTGCAATGTGTCGCTGCATCTGCCAGTCTTGCCATCCTGCATGATGCCACACAGCTCAACACGCAGACGTGAGCACCTGGTCTGGATAGACATCGTGCAGCTTGTGGAAGATCTTTTGAGACTTCCTGGCATACACGTGTTTGCCAGTGCGCTGCGAGAGGGCGGTCCACTCCAGCTGCACAGCACCAGCACCAAGCAGACACTGCGCAAGCTGATTCCGCATCATTGCCCCTCGGCAGACGTCTGAATGCATGACATGACAGCCGTGTGCCGGCTGTCTGCACAACGGCAAGCACACCTGCAGCGACCCGCATTCTGCAATCGACGCTGTGGTCCTGTACGCATTGGATGGCTGCCCAAGCATGATCTGGTTTGCCGGGATACCTGCGCAAAAACAGCAGCCTTCTTCTGGTTGCTGTGTCCCGCAGCAATATCACAAAGGCTCACATATGCGCATGCACACATGGCATCTGTGCTAGCCTGTGGGCATGTCGTCCATAGCGGGCAGCATGAGATCGACGAGCTCAGTGGTCCGCCGCAGGAATGCCTGTTACATGGGGCACACAAGCCATGTGATCGCGGTCACACAAGCTTCTCACAGCCACAAGGTTGTGCTGAAAGGGTGACGCCCTCTGAGCAACCACATGGCACGCACCTTGTCGCCCGACAAATCGTAGGCTGACAGCAGACCGCCGACGATGCGTATGTTTGTCTCAAACAGACTGATCTCCTGTTGCGCATTTGGCCAGCAGCGTCGTTAGCATATATGCTTTTCTTCCTCAGACTGCAGAGTTCAGTTAGGCGTGCTGCTGTGTACTGAACTATTCACATGCCCCACCACGTCTTTGGGAAATGCGAGGGTCTTGGCGACCCAGTCGCGCCCGCGGTAAAATTCGTCTTTTAGACCCATAAGCCACAGCGTGGACAGCCCGTCTACCAGCGTTGCTCCCATGCCCGCAAAGCTGTTCTTGCCCGCTTGCTGCTCTGGCATCAGCTCGTCCCGGCCCCAAGCATACTGCTCATACCTGGCATCACGGCAGGCAGGGTTGTGTGAGACGCACAAGCGCTGTCCTGGGAGTCTGGCAAAGACTGACACGGCGAGATAGCTGCACAGACTTGGACCACACATGCTTTGAGTCAATCTGCTCGATGGTGGCTCAGTGCGGCAGAGGATGTGCAGGCGTCGCCCCGCGGCGACACACAACCCAGAGGACATCCCCGACAGCATCCCCAGTCAGGGCTCACCCGTGCCAGGCATGCACCATGGCTGCTTTAACGGCTGCAGCGCGTGTTGCGTTGCCTGATCTGCCTGCATGCTCGGCCCGCGCACTGCCGCTGTTGCCCCTGCCTGTGCCGCTGGTGCTGCCACCTGATGTGCCGCCGGCAGACAGTGTCGCGCCGCTGCCTGCTGTCTGTGTGCCGCCACCCTTGCTGCCGTGCTGCCTGTGCACCGCCTTGAGCAGATGGTTGAGGCCTGACGCCTCCAGCATCTGTCCAGCATTGGCGCGGCTGGCAGCTGTCTTGTGCGATCCATTCATGCTGTGGCTCTGGAACTGCAGCGTTTCACGATGCAGCACAATCAGCATGATCCTCTCATAGACAGGGTCATTGCCGATACAATGCCTCGCCTTGCGGATCACATCGTGCTGGGACTGTGCTCGCCTGGTCTCGGAGTGCCTTCATCTCAATGCGCAGGTGCTTCTTGTGAGTGTTCCCCATGCCATCAGCGTCCTGTCAGTTATCACAAAGTATTCTCTCATTCATATTGCGCGAAGCAGGGAAACGACATGCCATGGTTCAGCAATGAGATCTTCTCGTGTCGCAGCAAGCACTGCGACAGCTTACCGGCAGGTGAAACTTGTGCTGTATGATGATTGTGTAAGTGCCAACCACGAGGATGAAGAACAGCAGCACCTACACGTGCATGCATATCTGTTGCGATAGGAAGCCTTCAACAGGCCAGGCCTGCGTGTCTCTTGTACATTGACCGGAGGTCCATCTCACCAGCTTGGTGTTGCTTGCAGGCGCCTGCCGCTTGCCACCGCTGGCAGACAGCCCCGCATCTTTGGAAACATCCCCAAATGTCTGATCGTACATTGTGATCGAGTGCCTTATCTCCGACCATGGGAGCGCACGCTGACATTCTCCATTGGACAGGGCATGGCAGCATGCGGTGCGTCCCGCACACGAAGTGTTGCCGCAGCTGCCGCGTCAGTAGTCATACGTCAATTGGTCAGATGCTTATTCGATCGAGCAGCATGCTGCTGAGCATTTCGTGCAGCACGATTATAGCTTGGCGCACATGCTGCACACAAAGGAC
>CAWLAL010000288.1:0-15619 GCA_963854785.1 Vaccinium vitis-idaea | reverse complement strand
TAATTGAGCCCCTACAATCTGTTGTGAGAACTGAAAGGGCGCATTGACATTCCAACTTGTAATTACTGATTGGACATTGAATTGTTGAAATGACCCATCATCAAAACCTATGACCTTAACACAGTCACGGGAATTTATTAAATGCTTACAAGGGTTGATAGTTAGTTTATATTGCTCCACCGGATAAGCGGTTGAAGCCAAAAGATTAAAACCATAATTGGAAAGGGTCTGAACGTCGGTAATGTTCGGATTGCTAATTGCGGATTCACGTTGATTGTAAAGGTTGATTGAATTCTGGTCTTTGACAATACATTGGATTGGTTGCTGGGTTGTTGCATTTACTGCACCTGTAATTGAATAAAAATTGATTACAGAAGAAGTATCCTGTGAATGAATCTTAAAATCAACAACGTAGTCATCTTTGTAATTCGAAGCTGTTTGCTTCATGTCAAACGTTGCAGTTGGTGTGGTTTGATTTAATAAAGCAAAGTAAACATTGTTTTGGTTATCAACGCCAGCAGTGTAGATATTACCAGAAGTCGAGTTAACGTTGTTTGGATTCCCATTCGCAGAATTGATTATCTCGTTGATGACTTGTGATAATTGACGGTTTGCAAAGGTTGAACTATAGGGTTGACCAGTACCCTTGATGTTATTAGAGCCATCAACTAATTGGCCGTCATTACTCATAACGAAATTGCCGGAACTTATATTTAGATTGGTTTCTGACTCATAAAATTTAAGCGCATAAAACAAGGACCAGCCACATTCATGCAAGTTAAATTTACCTGAAGCCATGACTTTAGTCATTAATTCTTCAAAGTAAGATTCTGTTTGAAAATTCTGTCTTGCGCCAATAGCACAATCACCATCTACGGAAGCGATTTTACTTCTGTGACGGAATTCCATAACGTCTGTGTTAATTTGAAACGTAGATGATGTTGCTGTTTGTAGTGTGATTACATTTCCCGCAATAGAAACAATCTTGTTGAATTGATATTGAACACCATCATAAATAAGAATGGATTGATTCGCGCCGAACGCAGAACCATCATCTACACGAATTGTCGTAGTACCATTATTTGCTGTTTGGGTTAGCGATGCAAGACGACGAAAGACCTCAACACGATTGCCTGCAACAATGTTCGGCATATTTTCATAAGTCGAAACAAGGGAGAACTTGCCTTGTCCCATGCCTCCAAATTGGATTTCTTCAACTTGGTAATTATCACAAAGAAGAAATTGTAAAAACTGACCTGTTAATGTACTACCTTGATAGACAGCGATTGCTGTTCCATATTTCATATATTATTTCTCCATTAATTATTGTAGACTACGTTGCCCATAAGCGCCGTTTTTGACCATTTTTCGCGGCAATGACTGCGATTTGTTGTGCAAGTTGTGCAATGCCAGCATCTCCGGTTACGTTGCCCTCAACTTTAATTACCAAAGTTGTGGTATTATTTGTCATTGTGCCAACTTGCCCGTTTAATGCGCCTTGTCTACCCGTGAAATTAGGTGCAAGTTTGCTGATTTCGAAAATAGGTGTGTTGTTCGCAATGTCTTGTTTTCCGATTGATGAATATTGTTGTTGGAACGCATCAAGAGCAGAACCCATATCAAGATATGAGTATTTCTTTCCATCTAAACCAGTAACGTCTTTACCCCCGACCCATTCTTGAGATTGGTTCTTGCCTGTAAGGTTTTGCAATGTACCGCTACCTGTTGCGGAAATACCAAACATTGAAGCAAGTGAATCGAATGAATCTTTAAGCCAGTCAGGGGCGTTGTCTTTCGAACCATATCTTGCAAGTGTCTTTTCGATAGCGCCAATACCAGTATCGCCATTAAACAATGTTTTGAGTTGGGGGTCTTCCTGATATGTTGTCCCCATAACGCCATTTTTGCCGTTAAGGTTAGCGGTAATGGCAGCATATTGTGCCGAATTATATTTATCAGGCATGGCCGCAGGGTCATCCGAATGACCAAATAAACCGCCTAATGCCGCACCAGCAAGACCGCCTATAACCGCGCCGCCCGGACCGAAAACACCAAGTGTGGTTCCTAATGCGCCGAGTCCTGAACCTAAAGCGGAACCTATTTGCGAGTTACCTTGATTCCCACCAAGAAAAGAACCTAATATATTTCCATATGCCATACCAGTAAACGCACTGCCGAGAATGCTAGTTTTTGGTGCTGCTGGTGAGTCGCCCCAATCGCCAAATGATGCGTTTGCCATATCAGGCCCGCCATCGGCAACATCTTTACCGCCGATTTTGGACAGATTAATTCCCAACAGATTTGAAGCGGAAATATCGCCCGCAGGTGTTCCGGCCAAAATAACGTGCATAGGGTCCGATGAAGACCCATTTGGTCCAGCTTTCCCGGTTCTACCATTTGCCGAATTAACGATGCCCGATAACAAACCACCAATACCAGAAGCTGAACCAGAACCAAATGATTCTGAACCATCAGCTTGAACGCCACCACCGCCACCAAGGATTTGTTTACTGATATTTGTTGAGAATGTTTTTAAGAAAGCTTTTTGCAAATCGCCTAAAATTGATTTTATTGCATCAAAAGCAGACTTGTGTTCGCTTACGACATTATCAAGAAAATTATTGACCATTCCGTTAATGTCATCAAAGGTTTTCTTTTGTTCGTCCTGCTGTGCTTTTAAGGCATCTTTTACAGTCTGTGTTTCGGCATCATTCATTGCCTTGAAGCGAGCTAAATCAATATCACGTTGTGCTGTGTTTCCGGCAGCTTTATCAGCATCAGCACGAGCCATTGCGTCTAAAGCTTGCTGATGATAATAGACTTGTTTTGAATAGTAGCTTTGGTTTAATGTTGCAAGGTCATCATCTTGCACTTGTTTCTTATCAGCGTAGTATTTGTTTAAATCCAAAGTCTGTGCAGCCAAAGCAGCAGATACTTCATTTACATGGTCCGCTACAGCACGGTCATTTTCACTAATAGCTTTTGTATTGGCTTTAATATTATTTGTAAGTGCATCAATCTGTTGGCTGTATTGACCAGACTTTGTTTTTGCATTATCAAGTTCAGCATGAAGTGTTTTTAACTTCTGCTTTTGGTCATCCGATTCTGTTCCTGATTTATTTACTGCAGCAGTAATACTTCTGATTTGTTGTTCGTAATTATTTCCTGCAGAGATTGCATGGTCTTGCTCTGCAGTGAGTTCGTTCAATGCAGTCTTGTCTTTTTTGTTTTGTTCCGAAAGCATGGTTGAAGCCATGTTCAAATCAGCGATTTGACGCATACGCAAAGTTTTTGCGGCTTCATCTTTTTGTTCAACTGTGGTCACATCAGCCAAAGCGTTTTTATAAACTTGCTCTGAGTCAGTTAAACGTTTGATACTCTCAATTAATGCTTCTTGTGCATCTTTGATTTTATCTTTTGGATTGTGTTGTAATGGTTGAAGGTTTTCATCATCTAAATGAACTTTGTTGCCAGAACCACCGCTTGAAGTACCTTCGATTTGATGTGTTGAAGCAACACCCGCACCAGGGATTTTAGGAAGTTCGGTCTTTGTGACTGGCAATGCAGTCTGTCCGACGTGCATAAGTTGTGCAACTGCATCATTACCAAATTTGAAAGGTTTGGTGCCAGCCATGATGTTATTAAATGAACCAACGGCAGATTTTGCATCAGTTAAAATGCCGGTAAAATTCCCAGTCAATGCATCTTTGATTATTGAAGCAGTGTTTGTAAAATAACTTTGAACGCCCTTCGCGATGTTGCTTGCGATTATAATGATGTTGTCGCCAACATTACCGAATGCAGAACTTATATCAGAAAGTTGTTTTCCCCAACCAACAGATAAATCGTGCCAAGCCTTTGACCAATTTCCAGATAGTAGGTCAAGAAATACAGTAACTGAAGTTAATAAACCGTCCCAAGCAGCATGTGCAACGCCAATAATAAAATCTAATTGAACGCGGGTTGCGACAACAATGGCATTCCAAACTTCAAGTACAGTATCTTTTATAGAATTGAATGCGACCATGAAGCCGTTTCCAATTGCATCTAAAACGGATTTATTTGTAGTGTAGAATTCACCTAATGAAGCAACGATGCCACCGAATACGTTTTTAACAATACTTATTAAACCTTGAACGCCTTCGGCAAATTTTGCAATACCTAATAACGCTAATTCAAAACCTTCGACGAATGCCGGGATAGCAACACTCGCAAGACCTGAAAGAAGGCCGCCGATTGCCGCAAGACCCTGTTGTAAGTCACCTTTGTTTGCAGCAGCCCATTTCTGCCATTGTTCGACTAACGGGCCAATAGCTTCGCGGGCTTTAAGCATCATTGATGCGAGTTGGTCCAGAACGGGCGTTAAGGCACCGCCGATAGCTTCAGCTTGTCCCTCGGCAATGTTGCCAAGCCTTGCCATCTTACCAGCGAAGGTGTCCGCCTGCGCTGCGGCAGTCCCACCCATGCGTTCGCCGATGCGTTTTAATACATCTTCGTAAGCCATCCCATTTTGGGTTTCGTCCTTGGTTACGAGCCCGAGGCGTTTTAATGCCATCAAACGACCGTCGTAAGCTTGCGCTAATATCTGCTCTGCTTCAACCAAACTCACGCCTTTAGCAGCGGCTAAATCCATTGCCGCCGATTGGGAGTGCATCATATCATTTACGGACATTCCGGCAGAAAGCATTACCTGCATTCCTTGATGTACTGCGCCATTAGAGAAAGTTGATACTTGACTTAATTTCTCTGAATACTCAGCAGCAGCAGCGGATAATTCTTTATAAGCCCCGCCCTGGTTTTTAATCAAAGCATTAATCGAAACCAATTCTTGTTGTTCGGCGGCATAATCGGAAACAGCATCCTTTAACTGAACGAAGCCGTATGATAGTGCGGCAAGAGCAACACCAACACCAAGTAGAACAGGAGAAGCTTCGCCAACACGTTCGATTACTTCAGATAAAGCCGAAATTTTTACAGCAGCAGCAGAACCTTCAAGCCCCATGGCTTCCAACCCAATCGAAGCCGTGCGGGCATGTCCATCTAATATTTTGACGGCTTCAGCAACGCCCTTATGTTCTTCGCCTGCTTCGTGTGCAGCTTTACCAACTTTTTCATGTGCAGATTCGAGTTCGTTCAAAGCAGATTTTGTTGCAGGCAAATGTGTGCCAGCTAATTTTTCAAACTGTGCAGCCATGGCATTTAGTTTTGCCATTGTGTCGCCATCTTCAATTGAAATCTTAATTTGGGCGTTTAATTCTTCTGCCATAAGTGCCTTTTAAAAAGAAAAACCCAGCATTGCTTTATTTAGGGATGAATTTAATCATCTCAAGCCATGCCAGGTTGATGTTGCCATCTATTCTATTGTTGTGTTGGTAGTAAGGTGATTGCAACTTGATAAGCAATTTCTTTTGCTTCGTCTCGTCTACGTTTTGCTTCGTGGTAACATTCTAGTTCAAATCTTTTTAAACTCATATTCCAAATCTGGTCTTCTGTAAATCCTGCATCTCTTACGAGTTTGAAAGAAGTATAGAAGTCGAAAGATTTAGGTTTTTGGGTTTCTTGCGAATCCCAAGGCATCACTATTTTTTTTGAGTTTGATTACCTGATTTGAGTTGCTGTTTATTAAGGTGTTTTAAACACCAAGTGAATATGGTAACAGAAGCTTCAGATGTTAGATTTCCTTCGAATATTTCCAAAGGCTCGCCAGTAATACGTTCACAAAGTTGTTCTAATTCTTCTTGAATCATTGGGTTAATCAATTGGGAAAGTGCAATTAGACTATTTAAAGGTGCGCCTTTGCCATTTGTCTTTGATTTAACGCGGTCTTCTAACAAGATAATAAAACTACTAATCGCCTGGTCAACACGACGCTTGAAGACTTGTCCAACACTCAATTCATCAGGTATCTGGATTTTAGTCGCTGGTTTAATCAATTTTCTTTCAGCGATTAATTTTCCGTCTTCGTAAACGGCTTCTTGCCAGATAGCATCGTTTAGTTCAAATTCCAAAGGCGGAAGTTCCGTAAGGGCTTCCATTTGTTTTTCATATGTTTCAAGTTCATGGGTTTCTTCGTTGCTGTTTGTTAAACTTGCTTTTGTTGTTGATTCTTCGTTAGCAACTGCGCTAATGAAATCTAACTTTTTAGATTTTGCCATTATTATCTTCTCCAAGTTTGTCTTCTCCCTAATTGAAGCCTGAATAGGGCGGAGAAGAACCCTATTCAGACAGTTTTGCTATTAGACGTATGAAGTTGCGTTTGAGTTGATAAGAATGATTTTTAAATCATCTTGTGCGCCAAGGCTTGATTCATTGCAACGAAATTTGACGGTTTGAGTTAATACGTCGTTTTTCTTGGGGCTTAATGGGGCTTCCTCAACGGTGATTTGGCCGAGGCTGAAGCTAATTGTATTAAGCGAGCCAGGTTGTGTGAATGTAATTACTACTGGAACGCGAGATAATGCGCCGGGTGCGGGCCCTGTTGAAGAACCCCATAAAAGCAAGTTCATTGCATCCGCTGTGTTTGCATCATAATAAGTTGTGAACGACCCAGTGACTTCTGACAATAATTCATCTATGCCAGTTGTGAAACGTCCACCAAGTGAACCAGGTTTCATTTTGAGGTTATTTTTCAATGATAAGGAGAAGTCAGCGAAGTTAATTGAAACGCCATTAACGGTTGTTGCACCAGCTTGAAGATGGGCGAATTCGAAAAAATTCTTGCTGGAAAAACTGGGCGACAATGACCCTGCGCCAATAACTGCAGTTTGCCCAACCCATGAAATTTTTGCCATTAAAAATCCGCCGGGCTTGCAATCAATCGTAACGCTGTCGGCTTTCATTCCTACATACTGGTGAACGCTGCCCTGTCCAAGGTCTGCGGATAAAGTGTATGAATTCAATGGACCGCCAAGCTTCATTGTGTGAGATGAGCCAGCACCAGAAACGGCAACAGCATCTGTGCCCATGAATGCGCCCAAAATAGGACCAATTGAATCAACATCAACGTAAGTTGAAACGTCGCCGCCAACTGTTACGCTTCCAATTCCGCTGGGAGCCATTCCTTTACTCTTGCGAATTGCGCCATTTGAAATTAAATTGTTCTTGACAGTTAATGAATGGGATTCCATCGGAATCCAGCTTGTAGCTGAAACAGCAGTACCAAAAATTATTTCTTTGGCAATACCCAAAGCATTTAAATACCCAGGCGCTGTAAGATTTTGTGAAGTTGCCATTATGAGTTTTCCTCTTTTTCAAATTCGAATGAGTCTGTTGTGATTATTGGTCTTGCTTCGTCCCAGCATTTCATACAAACTCGCTGGTTTTCGATTTCAACAGGAATTGATGCGCCTGTATATGGATGGAGAATGTATTCAGTAAGTGCTTCTTTTTTGCAACGGCTACATGTGAAATTCGGGTTGTAGGTTTTCTTGCCGTCTACAATCTTGAAATCATTTGAAAGCAGAAGGTCATCAGAAAGTTTAGTGTAGTAATAACTGTTGCCGTCTTTCACTCTGATGGTTACGTCATCAGCAATTTCTTTAATTTCTTTATATTGCCATATACCAATTGCGCCAAGGTGTGCAGAAGCAACATGGATTACTTCTTCAACGCCGTAGAATGGTAAAAATTGAATCTTCAAAATAATATCTCCGTTATCTCTAATACAATACACAAGTTTTCGTTGAATTTAGTTAATCACGGATTGTTGTAAGGACCTCGAAGATAATACCAGCGGTAGCAATGAATTCTGCCTGCGATGAATCCGGTTTCTCTTGAACGTTTGATATATAGGTTGTATCTTTGATTTCACAACGGGAAGCAAGCCCGCCGAACAGTAATCCTTTTTGCGCTTGATTGCGGAGAATTGGAGCAACGCCCGAGCCAGTGCCATTGTCTACAAGATTGTCTCTTTGTGCATAAGCTTCTGAAAGTAAATTGGTTGAACGTGTCATAACAGAAATACCGAAAGTAATAATAACCTGTCTGATGTGATTACCAATAACGGATTCTTGCATTCCTATCGTTTCAACGCCAATGTAATCGTACAAGTTTGTTTCGCTGTAAAATGTTGAACCAATAGATTGAACGGTTGAAAGTTTTCCGCCAGGTCCTTGCTCCGCAGTCAATAAATTGATTAAGGCTGTTTTAATTGCGTTGGCTTGGTTATATGCAGACATTATTTATTTACTGCTTTCTGTAGTTGTGCGATGAAGGCGGCTTGAGCCAATTGCAATCGGTTATCGTCAATAAATAAGAACGGCCTTGCTTCCATGCGTGACGTGCCTTGATTTAAAAACGAAGCGTAGTTTACGTTCGTGCCTACGGTTGCTGAATTATCATCGCTGGTCATCGTGATAGAGCGAAAGAGAGTGCCCTTGTTAATGAGAGGCTTCCAAGGATAATTTCGTTTACGCGCAGCCCAGATTGCCCCGCCAGGGCCTGTGCTGTTAACAAACGATTGTTGGACAGAAACTAAAACTGAAGCCCCTGCAGCTTTGACAGCTTGCGGTTTTGCAGCAAGTAGTTGTTTCAAACGGTTGGCTATTTCTGGACCACCGATAAACTCTGCATCTGCCATTTTGTTAGTTCTCAGTTTTTCTTAGATGGAGTTTCAGAAATAGAACTGTTGACATTATCCCAGTGACTTGATATTTAATCGCTTCACCGCGATTATCTGACTCATTGTCGGCAATAAGCATATCGTTGATTTGAAAATCTTGACCGAGGAACGTTGTACCGAAATAAGTCGAATCATTGATGTTGCCAGTCTTGCCAACAATATCTGATTGCATCTTGTCGGTAATCAGAATAGAAACACCAGAATCAATAATGATTGAAGCACTGCTAGGGACGGTATTATTCCCAACTTTTTGATTCTGTTTTCTTGAGATTGTAAACGTCTGTGTTGCTAATGGAAATTGCATAATCAACCCTACCTGAAAAAGATGAAGGGTGATTTGTTGTTATCAATCGTCGCCTGCACGTCGGCTTTCCAAGCATTCAAGGTTCCGGCCCAGGGTCCAGATGTGTAGGTTAGCTTGCTGGTTTCGGCCTGGATGCTATCGGCGGCGGATAGGGCATCTGTCGCCTGAAGAGACGCACCGAAGGCGGTTATGAGGTGAACAGCGGCCTTCTTGGCCGTTGCAGAGGCTATGTCGCCGGGGATGAACCAATAACGGTAGTCTGCGGTTACTGTGCCTGAAACGGGAGAAGTGAAGCTGATTGCGTTGCTGTTTGGATTGACTGCATAGGCAGTTGTAACGATGCCATCTATATAGATTTTTAAGTTTTCATCGCTGACAGCGTTTTTTGAAAAAGTAAATGTTTCATTATCAGTTGTTGAAAGGGCTTCGTTGTAAACAATGTCAGATTGTCCATACGTTGCATCTATTTGGATGCTGTAACCAAAATTTGGATTGATGTAAAAGTTAATACTGTCTTGAGCGAAGCGTCTGATGATGCCAGACTTACTATCAACATGGAAGCTTGTTTGGCTAACACCATTAGAATTCAAACTGTTGACTGCAATAACGGGGCTGTAAGGCAAGAATAAATCATAGGTGTCTGTATTCACATAATCCACAGAACGGAAAGGCGCAAACTTCTTGCCAATTGCATTATCCAAATAAGCCTGGGCTGATATGATTGCATTTGTCTTAATGCTATCATCTATATTTTGATACGCTTGAATATTGGCAAGCAAAGCATCAACATCAGAGATAGTGCAATAACTTTGATTCTGTGGAATGTTGAAAGGCATGTATTTATTCCCTAATAAAAAAGGCTACTACCACCCTGAAGCGATAGTAGCCATTCTTTGCTAATTGGATTGTTTTTAGAAGTTTGCCAATGATGGAACAACAATGTTTTGCAACATGATGTGAGCGTTTGGATTCTTAACAACTAATACTGACCAGTTTTTTACACGCGAGAAAGTGCTATCGGTATGAATATCAGGAATCAAATTCTTTTCTACTTGAATTCCTGGATTTGAACCGTCTGTAGCAGTTAAATCATAGATTTGTAAGTCTTGGGGGTCAAGGCTCAAAATATATGCGTTTTCTGTTGCACTACCACCAGAACCAACTGTGCAGTTATAGTCTCTGAGAACAGGAATTCCCGCAAAATTTAATACGTTTTTTGCTGGATTCAAACTAAAGCCAATTTGTGCTTCACCGTAACCAACTAAACGAACTTGCTTTTGTGCAGCCTGTAGGAGTACACTATAAAGCTTTGGTCCTACGACCATCACTGAATTTTCATTTTCATAATTGACGTAAGCTTGGTTTGTCAATGTATCAGTTAGGAAACCTGAAGTGATTCCACCTGAGGGCGAAACTGTGTTGGTAAGTGCAGCATCAAGACCGACATAGCCTGAGTTTCCTACTAATGAACCACGGAAAACAGCAGTGCCCATTTTACGAATGAGGTTTTGGATTGCTACTGCTAACAATTCGTCAGTCATATTAGCGTAAGCTGATGCGCCTGCAGTTGCGGGATTGCTCAATTGAATTAGTTCATGGAAATAACTCATGTGTGCTGAATTCTGACCAAATGTAACATCGGTGATAGCGATATTGCCCATATCAAGTGTTTCTTGGGCGCTACCAGTGTTGGCAATGCCGTTCCATAAAACATAGGTTGAATCCCAAGGTTTATGAGAAATTGCGTTGATAAGGGTAGGTTGTTTACGGTAATAAACAGTTAAGCCAGCTTCGAGTAAGCGGGGTTGTGTTACATCGCCATTATTAGAAATTGTGTCGAATGATTTTGCAAGCAAGGAATCATTTTTAGCATATTCACGAGCTTCAGCAATTGCTTTTTCAATATTAAACATAGATGGTTTGCCTTTTCTTATTGTGTGTGGTGGTGGTGCCACCTATGATTAGAAGAGTGTTGATTTATAAAATGATGCTCTTGCTTCTGGTGTTGATAGGTCTGGTAATTCATTTACTGGGACTGATGCTTCAACATCTCCCAATGGTGCGGGCTGTTGTTTTGCTAATTCAAGCAATACATCTTTAATCAATGATTTTCTGAGTTCTGTAATTTCGTCTGCGGATAAAGACTTTGCAACACCAATTGGTTCTTGCTCAGTTTTTTCTTCAGCAGGTGTTTCAACTTCACCCAAGACTTCGTTAGCTGATTCGCCGAAGAATTCACGTAAAGCAGTTTTGGTTTTGTCATCTGCAATGTCGTGAATGCCTTTAAGTTTGGCTTTGTTTTCAGCCGAGAGAACTGCACCAGCTTTTGCGATTTCATCAGCAATATGCTTTTGCACATCTTCGTTTTTTAGAACATCGTCTAAATTCATTTGTGTTTCCTTGTCAAAATTTGTAAGGGCTTTGTTCATCGCCAAACAGAACGAATCGCCGTTTGCAGGCTTGCGGGTCAAAAAAATATGGTCAAGCGCAACTTTATTAATAACACGTTTTACTGATTTATTCATCGAAGGGACTACTTCTAAAACACGTCCGCCCACGGAAAATCCCGCTTTGTGTCCGCGCTTGATTGAATTAAACATCTTAACAGCATCAGGGTTTTCTTTATACAACTCGGCTTTAATTACATAACGACCTTCGGCATCAATTTCGTGCGAAGAAACTTCACCAATGATATGTTCATGTTCTGCGTCGTGACTGTTTGTGATAGGGATGATGCCGGAAGTTTCGACCATTGATTTCAAAGCTTGTGCGGACATTGCTTCGTTTTGTTTATCTGGATTCACCGTGCTTGCGACTCCATATACGAAAAGACCATTTTCGGTTTCTTCTGTTTTAGCGAAGTCTGCGCTGAAATTGAAATCCATATATTCCCTCATTTATCAATAATATACTATGCGAGTTTTAATAATTAGTTATCTTCTTCGTTTATTGCGGTCAGTTCGGATTGAATCAAAGTGAGAACGCAACGGCAGTTAGGATGAACGGGCGCATCTGTGTCGCCAGATGGAAAGGCATCACCAATAGCAACGATTTCACCGTCGTTCAAGGCGCATTCATCGTCGCAATCAGAGTTCGTGTGCCATTGCCACATCTGTAGGCCAAGGCTTTCAGCAAGGCTCTGCGTGGACGCGGTAGCGGCGGAAGCGGTTTCGGTGCGTCCAACCATCGAAGCCCAGTCTTGCGCGGCCATAGGAGCCCTGTCGGCAAAGTACATCATGCCGTCTTGCGTCGGATTGAAGGCGGAATCCATAATACCATTCACAACAGATTTGAGAGAGTAACCCTCATCTGCAGATATTGAATCGGCTATGGCGTTGTAGATGCCCGCTGCGGCATCATTAGATAAAGTGTTGAACGAGTTATCCAATCGTTCACGGAGAAATTCGACAGCTTTATCATCTATCAGATTGTAGGAAAGTTGCACGTCGTAAGCAGTAGCAAATTCTTTCGATAAATCGTCAATCATACCAGACATTTCAGTTAATAAATCGTCTGATAATGAGAGGCCGGCAAAGGCGTCTTCAATGATTGCTTTAATTTTTTTCTTTATGTCATTGCTTGAATCGGCTTTGTTTATCTTCTCAAAGTGTTTGATTAGAAAAGATGTATCAGCGTTCTTTAAGTTGTCATTCGTTTGCTTCAAAAACTTCTTTGTTGTATTCAATAAACGCGGTTCATATTTGTCATGGATTGCCGCAACGGTCCTTGAATAATTTTGTTTACTCTTGGACTTTGCCAATTCAAGTTCGCGTACCACTTCGCCATATAGGGCTTTGAGAATATCCATGGTGTTTATTCGCTTTGTGCTTTTTTGATTTCGCGAAGCAACGAACGAAGCGAAGCGTTCTTTTGGTCCGGTTGGTTCTGGTTGAACAATGAACCGAAGCTGTTCGCCTGGGGCTGTGGCGGATTGATAACGTTTTCTAACGATGTTGTGGTAGGCCCAGTGACTGTGTAAATATCGCCTTCTGGTCCGATAGACTCTAATTGTAGACGTGTTCTGATTTCATTGCGTGATAGAATGCCAGCGTTTAAGGCTTGGATATGCGCGGCCAATTCATCAGCCTTATCGTCTTCATCGGAAAGAATATATTCAAGAACATAATCACCAAGAAACGCATAACGCGAAAGGAGAACTTGTGTGAATTTGCGTTGCACATAGACGGCCATAGGAAGTAGACTGTTAATAAACTGCCTCAAAGCATTATCTGATTCTGCAGATAGTCCAGATTGAGATTCACCCATAACAGACATTGGAATATTTAATGATTGTGCAATGACTTCTTTATTGCGCTGTCCCTGCTGTAAATAATCGCCTTCTGCCGATTTACTTACGTCAATGTATTCAATTTTATTCGAAGTAACCAAGAAGTTCGGTTTAGCTTCAACTGCGCGATACTGTGCGGCATATTGATTAGACATTTTCTTAATATCATCTTCAGTTGCATTATCTGGAACTGAAAAGATTGTTTCAATAGCAGAAGCATTTTTAACTTTAGCATATTGACGTTTATATAAAGCGTTGTCTAATTGAATTACATCTATTAGTGGAACCAAAGAAGAAGACGGTGATACTGGATTTACAAAGCGAATGATTTGGTCTGGATTGAATAAAACCTTACCATTATTGGTTTGCTGTTCGTAACCACTGACATTACCCTTCTTGTCTTTTAATACTTTCATAGTTGTGTTTGGAAGCAATGCAAGATAGATAGGTGGTCCCTGTCCGACTACTTCGGCTGAAATATCTTTGGTTTGTTGGGTTCCAAATAGTTGTTCAAAAGATATAAAGGCTTTGTTCAAAGATGATTGTGAAACGTCGGCATATTGAACTTCGACGAACGCATCACCGAACACCCATATGTCTTGAAAAATCTTGTGTGACAAAGATTCAAACGAATCATTTGGGTTCGGTTGTGATAGGAAGTCTAAAATTACATGAACGTTATTATCAACTTCATCGGCTTCTTTATTTCGTGGAACTACATGATATTTTTTTGAACAGGTTTGAGCTTTCAAGGTGATACACTTGTTTACCCAGGGATTTGTTTCGAAAAGCTGTTGATACAATGATTTATTGTAGTTCGTTGAAACAATTGGGTCAGCATAACCGTTACCAGGAGCAACAGTTTTAGTTGAATCTGCTTTCGTTAGCGCAGGTTCAGGAGTAACATCAATTTTGCGTTTGTAGAAATCATCGAATGAAGGCATAGTTACTCCAATTAAAATAAGTCTATTATATATTGTCAATTCAGGGTTATATGTAATCTGGCGTTCCATCGGGATGGTAGCCGAGGAAAATTGTATGTTTTGGAAGTGCTTTAATCTCTGGTGGAATGGTTTCGAAGTCTGCCGCAGTTAATGTGATTGAAGAAGGCTTACTTACAATCTCAAATAGACAATAACGAATGGCATCCATACTATCATCATTGATTTTCTGTGGTTCATCTATGCCAGATGAATTGTTTTTCTTCCAAGCGTATGATTCAAACTCTCTAATTGCAGAAACGCAGTTATCCGTTACAAGTAAACGTTCTTCAAGTAACAATTGCTGAATGAGCTTAACGCCATTCATTACCGAGCCTTTGGATTTATTCGCAAGAGTTAGATTCACGCCGTTTTCTCTATAGGTCGCTACTGTCTCGCTATAGTGGTCTGAGTAAGTTCTTGTTGGTAATGGTATATGAGGAATTTTCATCTTCATAATTTCGGCGTGTTGTTTTGGGCTCCAACCAGATTTTACATGTTCAAAAAATATAATGTATTTATCATCGGATGGACGATGTGCAATACGGTAATATGTTGTTGGATGGTCAAACCCAAAGTCTACGCCTGCGTTTATACTCCAATTAGTCCCTATTTGGATTGAATCTCGTGAGATAACGTGCTTTTTTCTATCCCACATCGAATATACTAATCCGGTCATAGAAACGAATTTTCCAAGTAGGGCTCGTTCTCTCTCTAATCCTGAATAACCATATTGAGCTTCTTGCATCTCAATATATGACTTTGGTAGGAATTTGTTATCATACATTGTCCAGATAGCGCAATAAGTGCCGGGTTTACTTATGCCATTCTCATCAAGGTATTTGAAATAATGTTCATACAACCAATGTGATTGATTGCCAGGGTTACAGGTTCCAAATACAAGACCGCCTTCAACACTACGAACACGATTTTGAACTTCAGCAAATGTTTGATGTGAGATTTTATCAATTTCATCAGCCCAGGCAATAGCAACGTTGAAGCCTGCGAGGTTTTGTCCAGCTTCTAATGATTTAAATATGATACGTGAATTGTTGTGAAGGAATCTAATCATTAAATCAGGCGTTTGAGACATTTCATAATCTCTGCCTTCAACATAACCCATTGGATTACCAAGTTTGTTTTGCCAGGTCAGTATTTTTTTGAATTCAGGAAGAAGAAGATTACGATTATGAGAAGCGGTTAGACCAACAACAAGTGCCGCTTCACCTTGGAACTTTGGATTACCTAATAAATGATGTAATATTTGAAACGCTACTGAATGGCTTTTCCCGGACCCATAGCCACCGCACAGAATGAATACAGGTCCCTTGTCTTGGTTATTGTGGAAATCAAGGTGCTTGTCTGATGCAGCTTCGTATTTAAGCCTTGGGACTCGTTTCTTTGGCATCTTTTGGGGTGGTTTGTTA
>CAWLAL010000287.1:0-20919 GCA_963854785.1 Vaccinium vitis-idaea | reverse complement strand
ATCCTACCGTTCGCTGTCGACTCAAGGACTGAGGATTACCACATTCCTATGGAAGACTTCAAGTCACGCCGGGTGAGCCTGTTGGACACCCTGTTCAGCAACATGCGTGCAACGGCCGACATCTCGGGCCACTCCAGCGATGAGGGCAAGTTTAAACGCCAGTGCGTAGAGATGCTGAAAGGAATTCAAGCAGCGATGAAGAAGTCCTTCCTTGCCCTTCCACAACCACCATCAGCCCAGTCTCATGTAACTCTCACAGCGCTGGCCGCACGCGAAAAGCACATTTCACTTCCTGCAGCGGATCATAGCGCTAATGCAGCAGCACACATCATCGTCCCTCTGCCCCATCGACACCTTCTTCACCGAGCCACCTACGAATTCC
Organism: Vaccinium vitis-idaea; assembly: GCA_963854785.1. Taxonomy (NCBI): domain Eukaryota; kingdom Viridiplantae; phylum Streptophyta; class Magnoliopsida; order Ericales; family Ericaceae; genus Vaccinium; species Vaccinium vitis-idaea. The sequence goes on along the minus strand of CAWLAL010000287.1, from coordinate 20,537 downwards.
TCAGTCCCAGCTTTTCCCCTGCCAGACGAAGACCCGCGCTACACCACCTCCAGACTGCGGTCGTACACGCCCAAACTCGCGGAATCCCAGCGGTAAAGGGAGGAAGCAGCTCGCGGCTTTCATGCAGACGCTCGTCGTCAAGGCCGCGCAGAGGGGCGAGTCGGGCATGGTCGCGGCGCAGATTGTCGCTGCCATCACGCCAGACTCTGCGAATCTCGGGGGCGAATCTCGGATCGCTCCGTCGGGGAGCACAGCGGACGAGGGTGGTGTCCGTTCAGCAGCGGCGCGGTGGCTGGGTCGGCGCTCCTCCGCGAGGTGTTGCTGGCCGAGGTCCTCCCCTCGTACCTGGACTGCCTCGCGCTCTCGCCGGCGCCGGAGCCGTGGTCCGTGTTGCGGAGCCGCTGCTCGTCGCGGCCAGGGAGGTGGTGCGGACCATGCTTTTCCGTCTCGGGCCATCGAGCGCGGGAGCGGGTGGGAGCGGAAGGTGGCGCTGCTGAACGACTATCCTGCGCGCTGTGCCCCGCTGTGCGATGGGGCTGTCTCTTGCTCTGAGGAGGGTGCAGCACGGAGTGGAGGAGCAGACTGGTGGTGGTGGTGGTGGTGGTGGTGATGATAAGCAGAGACTGCTGTGGTTGGTGTTGGGCGTGGCGCTTGAAGCCCGTGCCGGTCGTGGAGTACCTCCTTTGCACCACCACGGGAGAGGAGGCAAGAAGTGTGCAGGCGGTGCTGCGGCGGATCTACGAGGTGGTACTATCGCAGCGCAATGCCGTCGATGAGGGCGATGGTCCGACTGTGCTTGCGCATGATGACGAAGCTGACTGGATCGCGGCGGAGGAGAGCCCGGTATACACCCATGCGAAGAAGAGCATGCTCGTCGAGCTGGGCCGTGTATCGTTCCGTGGTGGCGAGGGTGGACCTGCTGGCATGAACGGAACGTGATGAGCGATCCCACGACGGTTCTGCCAGGGCGTATGAGGGGGGTCTCGATGCATGTCGGCACGGCGGTCATGGAAGCACAGGGTGGGTTGGATGGTGATGGGCAACTGCAGCATTGGGCGGATATATGCCTCTGAGCATGAGCATGCGGGTGACGGCGATAATGAACGACATGAGTACCCAGACAGCACACTGGCGCGGAAACGAATAGTGCGGTAACCGTAAATACGTTAGGAGCCCTCGTTGGGGGGGCCATCGCTTCAAATGATATGTTCCCAGCCTGCTGCAGTCATGGTCCGCGTATGTACAAAATGTGTGTTATCATCACGTCAGGTAGTCTTTCCTGTCATCTTTGTGTGGCCAAGGTCGATTTGGATAGTGCCGCTGTCGCTGTCTTCGCGGTCCGAGGACGATGGCAGCGCCTGGGTCGAAGCTAGAGCTATCGAAAGAGCTGGTAGGAGTCATGCTGTAATGTGGTATCATGCTGGCGAAGCTGTCGCTCGTCGTCAAGACCTTGTTTCATGCTAGAGGGGAGACTTGAGCTCGATGCGCTCAGCGGACTCTTCAACCATCTCCATAGTGCCGCTGAAATCCCCTCTGTGCCGTCAACGTCGACTTGCTTAGCATGAAATCTTTGGAGTTGGCGGATGCTACTGCAGTAGCGGCCGCTCTCGGCGCGGAGCAGTCTCGCGCCCTTGTTGACATTGACGGCCACAGGCGGAGGTCGGCCGGCTAGTCTTGCAAACCCCGTGGCCCGTATGAATACTTCGTCATTGTGAGGCCAGTGCTCGACGTGGGCTTGGTGGTTGCTAATGCCTCTTGTCATCGCTGTGCGTTTGCGAGCTGCCGTGACTATGCAACCCCAGCACTTTGCTGACAGCCTGCACGCTCGCGGCGTAGGTGCGGATGGCGCGACTCGCCCGTGGAGGTCACGGATCTGCCGCTGCCGAAATGCTTCTTGCGCGATCCCGCCAGCGGCTCGATCACGCCTTGCTTCGGCGGCCAATTCCCCTCGTCAATCCAGCCACGGACCAGGGCGCGGATGATGTGGCCGAGATTGATAGGCACGGAGGGGGCTCGCGACTGCAGGATGATCTTAGAGTAGATCTCGCTGTAGGTCTGACTGTTGATCTTTGGCGCGGACGGGATGGTCTGGCATTAGTGGTGGAGGAATAGGAAGGAGGATTCGTAGGGCTCAGCTGATGCGGGTGGGCCTCGCCGCTGGGGATGGAGGAGCTGCGAAGAAGGTCTTCATGGGGTGGTGGGGGGAGAGCTGTGCGGGCGTGCTGGGCCCGGCGCTGCCTTCTGTCATGGGTCGACCGCGGAAGACGTGCGTCCTCTGATATGGGAGAGCGGCTTGCTGTGCTACGAGCTATACCGGCGCTGTTGACTGAGGGTGTACTACTGGCACCCGAGGCGCTGTCGCCGAGCGGCGGTGCAGGTGCCGGTGCACGGTCGACGGACTGCTGGGCATTGTCCGGCTCACGCGCGCATGTCCATGCATCTCGCCGGGCGAGAAAGTGTGCCAGCCCAGCATTCCACGCCACCTCCTCCTCTAGATCTTGGGTTCGCTTCCTCCTTTTATTCTTGCGCTGCACCTCGAGCGTCTGTCCTACTGTATCGGGACTGTCAAAGGAAGTCTCTGCCGCGGACTGTGTGTTGGAGCCCGTCGGAGGAGTGATCGCGCTCTTTCCAATCCACCGGTTCGAAACCGAGCGGTGCGTTGAGGAGATCTTTCAGAGTTATAGAAGACATAGGCTTGAGCACTTCACGTTGATCCGCAAGGTCGTCGAGCGGGTGGGGTGTATGGTAGTCGTGCTCGGGTAGTGGAGGGTACTCCCAGTCGTTGCGGACTTTGTCTGCGAGTTGTTCTCCTGGCCTCGCGGGCAGCATCCTGAGACATGATTGCTTCTGTCATGTCCATATGCAGAGGCCAGGACATGCAGAGCCATTGGTTTGCGCCGGTCAGACCCGGGATTGTCGGCGTGGACTGAGGATTTCAAGTGTTCATGCTATAACGAAGCCGACCGGTGAGTGGCAACGACGGTGGCCGAGGCCAGTAGCCGCTCATGCAGGTGAGGGATGTCGCTGAACTAGGGAGTCGTTATTAGAGATTGATACGAATAGCACTGAGCCGGTGGCGGCCGAGAGATATGTATTTGATGGGCAGCGAGCCTTGGAGATGCGGGTGGGTTGGAGCAGCAGAAAATGGGAGATGCGGGTCTTCTGACATCTAGATCCGACCCAGCAGCCGCACTAAACGTAGCAATCGTGCAATCTCACCTGGAGACGGCAAGATGCAAGACGTTCGCCATCTTGATCCTCTATATAATACACTGCCGAAAGCTGGGTCATCGCTTGGGATCGGATGTATCTGTAGTGACAAGCTTGACTTGTACCACGTGCCCTTTTACATGTTGACCCGCTCCATTTGCGCCTTTATCCCGACCCCGCAATAATCAGGTCTACCTTATGTCTTGGTGGTGCAGTGGAGGATGTACGGATGCAGCACTAGCAGAGCCCTGACAAGCCCAGAGCTCTCGGCAGTCGATGCCTGAATTCCTCCCTAGTGTCGATATCAACGGCGATCACATTCCCCTTGCTGTCCAGCCTGCTTCATCCAAGTCCTTGCAGCAGCTCGGCAAGACTGCTGTTTCTTCTGGCAAGGAGCAATGACATCCTGCGTGTCAACCACAAGTGCGGCCAGCATGCCTGTCGACCGCTGTCAGTCGGGGCCAGGTGGGAGCTTTGTCACAGGCTTACTTGACAAAGGCCTCCAGGTCTATCGTAGCATTCTCTGCATCAAAGTCAGCTCATCGATGGCATGCCAACTCTGATGCAGCAGCGACCCACGTATCTGGCTCCATACAAGCTCTGTAAGAGCACCGATAAAGTGCGGTGTGGCATTGACGTCCTGCTCCCTGAGCAATCGCGTCGATGGTCTGTCCTATCGAGTACCAAAGAGCGCGCTCTTGAGCCGCTGCGGTCTTGATCAGCAATGCAATGCCGCTCGATCATGCTGACCCGCCGCACCTCTCCACTTTCTCTTCTTCGCTCAGAGCCAGTGCCGGCATCCTGCCGCTTACATATGGAGGTAGGATGTCCTGAACAGGAGCTGATTCGGGATGGACGCGTCCCGAGCATCCCACCAAGACACGCAAGTCACATGACCTCTCACATCTTCACCTTGACCACCATCCCACTTTACCACAACCATTGTCCGCCTGCAGCATACTCTTTCTTCATCATGATCGTCACAATTGACATGCAGCCACTGCAAAGCAAGTGGTCGGCATCATGGCCACATCTCGGCAATTGCGACCCTCACTGACGCGGCCACAGCGTGGAATGCTGCACCCTGCCATTACTTGGACGGCCCCGCCTCCAGTACAAACGCATACCAACCTTCCCAGTCCTTGACATTGGATCGTGCTGGGCTATACCACCCATGCTAAGAGGTAGGATATAATGCTGTAGCCCTTCGTCTCTTCACTCGCCTCCCATCTGCTCATGCACGTTATACTCCCATCATGACTTTTCACACGCTCCATGAACACGTTCCTTGCCACCTCAGTTCTACTGTGCTCCATCGGCCCAGCAATTGCAACACATGGAGATGATCTGGCCTGTACCATACCGCTCCAAATGCGATCGTACTCTGCAATCCGCACAGATTGACTATGACATGAAGAACCCTCTCGACCCCTCCGGCTCAAATTTTCCGTGCAAGCACTATCAGAACGATGTCGTCACGCGGCAGCTGCCAATACTCACGGCCGGTGAGCAGTACAACATCAGTATAGAAGGCACTGCAATGCACACTGGTGGCTCCTGTCAGATCTCGTTGTCACTGGACAAAGGCTCATCGTTTCGCGTCATCAAGTCCGTCATTGGAGGCTGCCCAATCGAACTGGTCTACGACTTCAAAGTGCCCACATACATCCCCGCTGGCGACGCTATTCTCGCTTGGACTTGGCAGAATAGACTAGGCAATCGCGAGTTCTACATGAACTGCGCGCCCGTTGCCATTTCTTTCCTCGCAATCGCACACAAGACGGCGGGACAGCTCCCAGAGCACTTTCGAACAGCTGCCAGGTTTGTGGGTTTCCAAACCTGTGGAACATCAATAAATGCAACACGACCGAGGGCGAGACGCCAGTCTACCAGCACCCGGGACCTCAGGTCCAGTACGGTGCTGGCTTTGATGCCACTACTCCAGTCACGAGTGGCCACCTGCGAGCTCTATACAAACAGCACATCAGCAGGTCGCAACGCATCATCAACATCCGCGACGAGTACAAAGCAGCTCAGCACCAATTCTCCATCGCCGTCTTTGCTCGCCGTCTTGTCCTCTGTGGATCCAGACATTGTCACAGTCTACACGACGATCGCCTCAGACTGCCCAACACAGGAAACTACCACGACGGTGACCACCACCTCCATCGTCTCGACAACCGCCATCATGCTTCCAAGCCGTACCTGGACAACATCCTACATCCCCACAACCTCGCCAACCACCGAACCCGACGTCATGCCCTACCCTGCTGTGAGCCTAGGCTTCTACACCTCAGTGGCGGAAGCGAATGAGCGCCTCTTGCCCTGCATACCAGACACTTTCCTCTGCACGAGCACCACCTCCTTCCTGACCTGCGGCCTCGTCCGCAGCAACGACGGCGGGACGCAGCCACGTCTGGGCCTTTGAGCGCACGACAGCAGACGGGATGGTGTGCTTGCCCTTTCCTGTCTCCTTACACAGTAGACACGCCACTGGGCAGCGCAGGGACAGAGAGGCAAGATGGCGGCGAGGACGGATACTTCAGGGACGATCGACATGTGAGGGCCAGACCGGAGGGGAGCTGTCCCGCGAGCAGTGAGGGGAGCGATACGGTGCGGCGCGAGTGGGTCGAGATTCTACATGTGCGACCATGGTGGGTGGGTGGATATGGGAACTGTTGCGGTGGGCACAAGCTGCAGGGAGGGGAGGATCGAGAGTGCTTGAGAGCCGACTGTTGAATTATGGTGCCCCACTGTATACTAAATGCATCGGCATGAACCATGAATGAATCAGCCAGACTGGCCCCTGAAATAATGACAACGCTTTACCCCGAATATGCGTTAAAGGTCAAGGAGCAGTGTCCATTTGACCATGTTGGCCCCCCAGTCGTATTGACAACGGGTCCATTCGGAGCCGGAAGAGGATGGCCCGAGAGCGCAGCATCGCCGAACGACGGTGGCGGTCCCACGGATCACAGCAGGGGGGTACAGAGCCGAAGAAGCGGCAAGACCTGGAGGAGCAGGAGGGTTGTGTATAGCCGAAGAAGCGGAATAGCCAGGAGGAATGGAGACACCAGTTGCCGCAGCAGAGAGTCCATGCTGGCCAAGTTGGCCCAAGGGCAAATACGGTGGAGGGAGCAGCAGGCTGGGGTGTCCGGGAGCCATCCACGATGTGAAGGCGTAAAAGTCAAAGAGTGGTACGGGTCCAGCCTCTGTCATTCTCTGTGTCGAGCGGCCAATCCGAGGCAAGCATTCTCACGGAGCTCTTCCTCCACAACCCGACCCTCTTTGGCTCCCATAGGCCAGCAGCAACCCAACGCGGCGTGCGCTCTGGAGCGCCTGCAACCTACGTCCGTCCGGCCCACCCAATTGTTGAGAAAATGATGGCCCAGAAGTTCGCTCTCATGTTGCGCTGGAGCACCACGTCACGAGAGAAGCCGACCAGTCGATCGAGCACCCAGATTCCGACGCCGAATGGCATGATGCTCACATCAAGCCAGTTTGTTATACCCTCAAGCGACGCCTCTGGGCTCACGCCCACCGTGCGCTCGTCAAGCCACTCAATGGTGGGTACCATTTGCAGCCCCGCGCATGCAGACTCGACGTTCTTTGCCATCCTCTGTGCCTCGCGGAAGTGAGCCGCGCCAGGAGGGATCGCGTCGAGTCGAGATCTGATGTCGTGCTAGACGTCGGCCGGCTTCGACAGGGGAGGTTCGACTTTGCTCCTTTGCCACGAAGCAGCAAAACACCTGTATCACACGTCAGCGTCGCGGGTCCTTCGTTTGAGCAGAGTGTATGGCGCCATCGTACAGAGCAAGCTGCGTGACTACCCTGTTTATCCGGCTGCCCAACCAATCGAGCTGTGCGTTCGCGAATAAGTCGTCGTGTTGGGCTTTGAATGCGTATGCAGTCCAATGGTAGGCTTCGGAGACGTTCAAGTCTCGCCACATGTAGCAGCGTGAGATCGTTGGTATGAGGCGAGCGCCATAGTAGCGCTGAGCGTCATCAAGCTTCTCTACAAACAGTGGAGCTTGACCGTAGCGGAAGTGCATCAGCGCAAACCTGTCTTTGGTCCGGAGAGTATAACGATCGGGAAATTGCGTCTCCACTGCTTCCCACCGCTTTTCTGAATGTCCGCCTCGCAAAGTCGTCGCAGTCGTCCGTCGTGACTGAGCCGGACCATGAGAAGAATGCTGTAATGGCCTCTTCGGAAGCTTGTTGATATTCCAGGGTCTACAAGATGTCGTTGTGCAGACTGCAGAGGCACCGCCATGGAGTATGAAGACAAGTGATATATGCCAAAACAATGGTTCGTGGATGCGTGATGGTAACACACAGTCATTGGACAGAGACTGATCTGGCTGTCGCTTTTGGAAAAATGACTTCTCGAAAGGAGCAGGCGCACGGCATGCTCCTTTGCGCCTTCCGCGGACCACATAGTCGTGCCTCTAAGGGATGTTCGTGCCCGTAAAACACTAGGAAGTCTCCGTAACTTGGTGCACTTACAGACGAGCGGCAGTACTAGGTCTCAATACGCTTGTGATGACCTAACCAGTAGAGCAAGAGTACAGACTAGGCCAATCGTGCCCAGCATGAGGTCAGCATGAGGTCAGCATAAGGACGATCCATACTGGTCCCTCCTCTGGAGCCCGAGCCCATGCAGCTTAGGAAGCTCTTCTGGACTGCCTCGGAATGGCATCCGACCCTTTGAGGGGAGAAGGTCAAAATGGGAAGATGCGGGTAAAGCGAAGATGGGCCAGAAGTTGAGCAACAGCCGAGGCAAGCGACGATGCAAAGCATTCGGTGATGCTTCATGAGCTCTACGCCATTTGACATCCTTCAATGGACAGCAAGCAAGTAATCCTGTCCGTCACGTTCCCTTGCAGCGAAGTAGAACATCCGCTCTCTCTGCCCCTGTCGGAATGAGCCAGAACAAGACGATAGGCTACGCGCTCGCCTTCTCTCTTCAGTGTCGCGACAGGTCAGTTTTCTCCATCATCTGGAACCCCACGCAGCCCGTGTCCTGACCTCTCTATTCATGCAGGCTACTACACCTTCGCACCCGAGCTCCAGCGCCAACGGTACGAGAAGACCAGCGGCTTCCAAAGCACACACATACGACAGCTTCATCCGCAGCGGGAGCAGGAGCAGCAGCAGCAGAGCCGGCCAATTCGCAGGACTCGACTCTAGCAGCAGAAGTGCCAGCCCCCAGCGAGGTCAAGGCGCAGGAGGGTAAGCGTCAAGCAGCAAGTGCAAAAGTCATGGCCTGGACTGGGGCTGCTCAAGTGGAGCTACGGCGGAGCGGAGCCAGGCAAGGGCGAGAACAAGGGTGGCAATGGGCCATGAGAGGAATTGACCAGAGACGTGGTCGAAGCTGACTCCATCACTTGAGCGGGTGCAAGAGCTGTTTCAGTCCTGCTTGACATGGTTCGATGGATGAAGAGCCCATTCATCATCATCTATATCACGGATGCATCGACTGGGAATGAGCGCCAGACTCCTGCTATGCCAACCTGCCAGAAACCCGGAACACGATCACATCGCCTGTTCCTCCATCCTCCCAGGCAAGCACAGCGACTACGAAAAGTCCTCCTCCTGCTTCCTCGATGCTCTCCTTGACCCGCAGGAGCAGCGTCGTCGTCTTCACTTGTCCAGCTTGCTCATGTCTGGTCAAACTGGTACAGCTTGTCGGCGAACACCTCCTGATCGCCCTGCTCGACTGCTTCGGCGAGATCGTTGAGAAGCTGGCATTCGCGTGTTCGACGAGAAGGTGTTGTCCGACTCTTGATACGAGGTCAGGGCGCGCTTGGTGCCGACCATGTCCTGCTCATCGTCAGCATCAAAGCCCCATCTGAAGTCGTGCGCCATAGGGGTGATCTGTCTGTGGAGAGCGCGCAGGAGAGCAGGTAGGGTGGCAAGGGCAGATGCCCGCCTTGAGGTAGTATTCTTTCACACTATACTTCATGAGATTGTTGTTCAGGCTCGACTTTGCCACCTTCTCGTAGCACGTGATGGCCTTGTAGTAGTCTGCCTCGAGCGCCGACAGATCCGCGACCTTGATCAGCAGCTTGTTCGAGAGTCTGGGAACCCATAATCAGCATGGTTCAACACCTCCCCATCTCGGCGCTGGCACGTACGCTTCCGCATTGTCGCTCTCGTACCATCCCGCCGCCGTCTCGTACGCCTCCAGTGCCCGCTTGTTGTCCCCGATGCCCACCTCATACAACTCCGCCAGGTTCTGCTTGTTCGTTGCCGCCCGCCGGAAATTGCCCTTGAGCGTGTAATGGTTGATGGCCTGGTCGAGACACTTCGCCGCCTTCTCCGGGTCATCCTGGCGGTAAGCCTTGAACGCCTCGTTCATGGTGTTTGCAGCATCGTCGGGCTCGTTGAGCTTGTCCTTTTGGATGGCGGCTGCCTTCTCGAAGCATGATCCAGCTTCCACGGAGCTCTTCTGAAGGCGGAAGGCGTTGGCTGCTTGCGTGTAGAGCTCGACTGCTTGCTCCCATTTCTCGGTGCGGCCACCGAAGAAGGAGAAGCCGCCGCCTGCTCCTTGCGCTTGCTTCTCTGCCTGTGCGGTGGTATTAGTGGGGCTAGTCCGCTGCTGGTACGCGGATTATTGCGCCGACCTTTTGGAGGAGTGCACGTGGGTCGGCCATGATGGCCTGGGGCTACTGCGCTGATGGTGAAATGAGGTGTGGTGATGGGAAACGACTTCTAGGTGATACAAGCTGCGGTAGGTTGTCCAAGCGAGCTCGAAATCTTTCTGTTTCCGTTTCTCTTGCTTTCACAAGCTGAAGGTCAGTGGTGCTGCAGGCAGCCCCGCTGTCATTGGTGAGTTGTGGTTGTGACATGTGTAGGAGGATGGCGTATTGCGGCATGTAAATGATTGCGCTAACTTGCTTGGCATTTGGCTGCCGCATCAACACCCACCTTTCAGTACGCGCTTCTTGTCGCCTGAGCATACGATGTTATCTTAGATACATACTCTACGGCCGCTTTGACCCTCGATACTTGAATCGGCAAATCTCGGTGTTGTTGGCGACTAGCTGACACCATCTCCTCTTTCCAAGGCGCATGTTTGTTGGATACCTTGCACGTCTCTGCTACCAGCTAAGTAGCGTCTCTGTCGACCAACGGCCACACGGGTAGCTGCTCCTAAGGTGAGAATAACATGATCAATCATCTCGAGTGAGGCGTCAAAGCTGTTGCGTCGTCATGTAAAGAAGTAAGACCTGCACCAGGTCTGCTTTTCAATCGTTCATTCGCGCACTCTCCGATCAACTCGCACATTTCCACAAGGTTGAGATGTACTTACATGGGGTGGAGAAGGGATCAGACGGGACTGACGCGTAGAAATGCATTCACAACTAATTACCATCCTTGAACAAGGGAGCACACTTACCGCCCCAACAGTGACCATCACTGTTCAAGTCATCCTAGTCCTATCCTCCCATACCCAAAAAGGCATCCCACCAAGTACGAGAGGCTCATGCACGACATCGCGGTGCCCATCGCGGTGCCCATCGCAGGTGCCATCACAATGTCGCCCCCTCCGAATCCAGCCCATCACGTCCAGTCACCCACCCTGGCGCCGACGTGGTCGCCAGCTCCCGCAGAGAAACATGCTTCACGTACGCAATCTCGCGCTCCTCAGCAGCCTCGCCAGTGCGCCGACGATAGTCCCGCTCCGTGTTACTCACCCGCGCCGTCCAGCTGCGACCATAGATGTTGCGCTGCTCCCACTCGGTCCTGAAGCGTAAGATACCATAGTCACTGTCCCTCGTCATGGCTGCGTCGCGGTGCCATGTCGTCGTCGCCATTGAGCCATCTGCCTGTCGGGCTTCGACGATGGATTGCTCGCTCAGCTGCGCGCAGATCTGGGAGACGAATGCTGGTCGGGAGGGCGATCTCGAAGGAAGCCATGTAGATCCTGATCCGGCAAGGATCAATGGACAGAGAGAGGAAGTACGTGAGAGCTAGGGCATCAATGCCACTCACGGGTCCAATGATAAAGTGGTGGCCTGCTTGCACAGCTGTGTCGATCCGCGCGCGGTAGTATCTGTCAAAGTAGGCGTCTGATACTTCCAATGGACCAGAGACGAATGCTGTACGCAGTCCCTCCTTCATAGCTTCAGCCGTAGCGCAAACCGGTGCAACAACTCGTCACCCATCCGGCGTAGCATCAGGAGATTAAATGACTGAAGCACCCAGCATTGAGGTGCATAGAGTGTTAGACAAAGCTGTACCGCCACCAAGGGCACACAAGGTGTGCTGTCCAAGTAGGTCTAGGGTTAGGGCTTTATGAGACCTCATGTCACGGAGCGGAGGGACTTCCGTATCCTCTCCAAAAACTCCACGTATCAATCGTGTGGCATGATGTTGTGAGTAGATAGACCAGATACAGGAGGCAGAGTACGCACTCTCTCCAGTGTCCTGGACTTGATCCTGGATCGTAGAAACATGCGCTTCCGCCTTGTGCTTCGGCAAGCTCTAACCGCAAGGTCTTACACAAGCACGCATGCCCCACCATCGAGTCGGCGCACCTTCTCAGCAAGACTTGGATTAGACGATTCTCTCTCTGATAATGACTCGGACCGGAGTCCTCACAGTTCGTCGGATACATTGGACATAGCTCGACTCCTTGAAACGCCAACCTGGGACCCTCGCACCCTCCTGGAACCGCCAGACTCGCCACAACAGGAAGCACCTCTCGATCTGCCCAGCCGGTCTCAGCTGCACCACCTCCTCCGCCTCTCCGCCCTCCCACCGCCAAGGGACGCCGCTGAAGAAGAGGCGATGCTGTCCACGCTCCGCGCCCAGCTCCGCTTCGTAGCACAGGTGCGCGCCGTCGACACCACGGGGATCGAGCCGCTCGCCGCCATCCGGGACGAGACTGCCGCGGCGAAAGCCGAGGTGGAGCTCCGGCTCGATACCGCTGCCATCCGGGAAGCGCTGGAGGGCGAGGAGGTGCGGGGGAAGTATGCGCCCAGGATCCGGCGGAAGGAGGTCGCGGGTGCGGTGGAGCAGCAGCAGGAGGAGAGCAAGGGGTGGGACGTGCTAGGTCAGGCGAGCAGGACGTCGGGGCGGTACTTTGTCGTCGAGCGCAAGAAGGGATGAACCCGCGACAATCGTGGTCATGTGCAACTTTTGATGGTATCAGACAAACGACAGAATCTAAAACTCGAGACTGTCTAAGCAGCGACATTCTCAAACAAGAACGTCGGCTGGCCCGGCACCGCGCCCTCAGCGAAAGCAGGCAGCTCCGCAACCTTGTCGCCGACCTTGGCAGCACCGGATCCCTCCACAGCCACGACCTCGCCCTCCTTGCCACCCTCGCCCACGGCCACCACCTCGACGCACACGCACTTGTTGACCGTCCGCAGCAGACCTGCACTCATCTCATCGAGCACGGCCACCTCGTCAAACGCTAGTTTTCGCTCAAAGACCGTCTTCTTCGTCCACGCCGCCCTCGAGGCTCTTCTTCAGCGTCTGGATGAATGGCATGGCCTTTTTGCTGTCGGCCTTCTCGATGGAGCGGCTCACCTCCTTCATGTCGAGGCTGAGGTTGACGCGGTCGAACTTCTCCCGCACCACTTCAATGTATTTCTCTTGCCACGCCGGGAATCCTTTCGCGCAGAAGATGCGCAGCCGCTTGTCGGCTTTGGGGTCATAGATGAGCGCTTTGCCCTTTGCCTGGCGCTTGATCTGCGCGCCCTCGGCCGACGTGATGCTGGTGGCCGTGGCGCGCGCGTACGTGCGAGCTGCAGTCAGGGAAGGTTCCGTGCCTGGCACGGAGGGGAAGAGGGCGTTCTGGATGCTGTCGGATTTCCTGAGGACATCGCGCCAGATGTACTCGGACCAGTGAGGGGCGATGACGGCGAGCATCAGCGCTTGGAGCTCGACGTACCGCTTGTTGAGATCTGCGTGCATGCCGACGTTCGCGGCGGTCGTGGCGCTGCGGTAAGAGTCGCGGGCGGCGGTGAAGTCGTAGAAGCCCGTCTTCAAAGCTGCTTTGTAGAAGGTGCTGGAACTGCGTTAGTGGCCGGGTAGAACACAGACCATGATGAAACATACCCTTCGTAGCTCGCTTCCGTCTCCATTACCAGCGCATTCAGCTCATCGGCAAACACCTTGTCCCAGAACGACAGCTCGCCGGTGCGTTGCACAGAGTCAATGTTCTTGGGCTTGTCGGCACCCTCTTTGAATTGCCTATACTCGTCTGCATCCTTGACCAGCTTCGCCTCGAGGATGACCTCTTCGCACCATTTCCTAAGCTCGAAAAGCTTGAGGATGGTGGCGTTGGCCACAGTCTCCTCAAAGTTTGCATCTTCAACTCCGTCACCTGCATCGGCCAGCGCGATACGTGTGGCGTCTGCACCGAACTTTGCGGTCGCATCATGCAGAGTCAGGAAGTTTCCGGTCGACTTGCTCATCTTCTCGCCATTCAGCATCAAGTGACCGTTGACGCGGATGGCTTTTGGCCAGTATTCCTGCGGGAAGAGGGCAAGGTGGACGTAGAGGAAGAATGAAAGATGGTTCTGAATCAAGTCTTTGCCCGATATTCTGACATCAAGAGGATACCAGTATTCGAACTCTCTCCTGAACTCATGCAGAGTCTCCTCCGGGATATCAGTCTTGACTGTGTCCGTCTTGGTGAAGATGTAGTCCCATACTTCGTCGGTCATCTGCTCGGGACCAACATTTGCTGCACCGCGGTTCTTGCCAAAGATGTCGGTGTGGAGCAGGTGGGCAATCGTATAGTAAGACATGTATACCGTGCTGTCCGAGAGAGATTCGACCAGGAAATGGTGGTCCCATGGCAGTTTCGAGCCAAGACCGTACGAGCGAGCACAGGCCCATTGACCTAGCCAGTCAATCGTCTGCTCAAAGGAGTTCTTAGCCTCAGTCGTAAAAGTGTTGAGACCGCCCTCCTTCACGATGTAATCCAGCACAGTGCCTTGCCACTTGGGATCGGCCTTGCCATAATTCAGGTACCATTGGTCAAGGTGACCTGCCACACACTCATCCGCCGATCGAGAGATGACCAGACCGTCAGGCTCGGCGTAATTGAATGCATCACCGCTGTCAAACAGCGCTTGACGTACAAGCGGCTTAGCCTCCTCCACACTTTTGCCCTTGTAGTCACCGTAGATCATCGTGCCCTTGTAGAAGCCCTCCTTGTAGGCGAGCTCCTTGGCCTCTGTCAGCTGCTTTGCGTCCTTTGGTGAGTTGATCTTCATCTTCTCCACCAGAAACTTCGCGGTCAAGTTGCCGTACGCGGGTGTGTCGATGATGGGGAGAAGCTCCTTCTCAGCCCACTCCTTCTTGATGCCATAGTAGTCTGCCTTCTTGACCAAGTCCAGCATGGTCGCGTAATCGTCAGGGCTATCCGATGGTACGGATGTGACAACACCGGTACCCTTTGTTGCTTTGACCGTCTCCATTGGCAGGATGCGGACGCCTTCGGTGTATACTGAAAGTGGGGCATTGACCAGAGTACCCACCACATCAGATCCGACCAAGTCGGCGACCTTTGGAAAGACCCCCCAGTTTGGAAAGATGCCTTGGTAAGCCATGTTCCTTGCAGCACGGTGTGAAACGAAGTAGTACTCGTTGTCTTTGACGTGGTAGATGCCATAGTCGATCTTGGGACCAACGAAGCAGCATACCTGTCCGTACATCGTTTCTGGTCGCAGAGTTGCCGGCACAAAGTAGACATTCGCGTCCTCGGGAAGCTTCCCCTCAAGCTTCTTCGCTGCAGTCTCTGGCCACTCCTTGACCTTCAGCTTGATTCCAACGTATTCCTGCACACCAATACCCTCGCCGGTCTGTCTGTCGTGATCCATGCACGCCTGCCCATCTTTTGGCGAATAGACTGTGTAGCGCTTTCCAAACTTGATCTTGCCGAGCTCTTTCAGCCTGTTCATCTGCCAGCGGACAAAGGCGTCGTAGTAAGGGTTCGCATCAGTGGTGACCATACTTCTCCGCCAATCTACGCGAGCACCAAAAGCTGTAAGATCGCGCTGGCAGAGCGGAGGAAAGTACTCGAGCCAGTGCTGCGGGTCCGCAAACTTGTGAATCTCCTCCACAGCCAAGCCCAAAGCGAGCATGATCTGGAACTGATAGTTGAGCTTGATCGACTTTGCGGCTGCCTTGCTTTTCTTTGCTGTGAACTTTGTGACATCTGCCCTGGTCGTCTCTTGGGTGGGAGCCGGTGTAGCTACATCAGCCGAAATCTCCTCGACCGGACAGTTCTCGAAATTCTGACCAAAGCGCTTCACCTCATCTACCAACTTGTCTGCACAAGCTTTGATCGGCATGCCAGTACAGTGATAGCCTTGGGGAAACAGAGCTCGACGGCCCCTCATCCTTGCCCAACCAATGCTGAACTCCACCTTGGAGGCTGTGAAGGAGTGGCCAGCGTGTAGGACGCCGTTCATGTATGGGTATGCCATGGTCGCCATGAACTTCGGGTGCTTCTTGCGGAGCTCTGCAGCCGGTATGGACTGGTAGGGGACTTCTGAAAGGGAGGGCGCATTCTGCTCGAAGATCTTGCTCTGCTGCCATTCTGCTTGGTACTTCTTCTCTGTCGCTATGAGAGCATCACGCTTTTCTGTCTGCGACGTTGTTAGCACGCATCAAGCATCAAGGATGCTGTATCCAAGAGGTCTACGCACGTTCTCGATCTTCATGGTGTTTTTCGAGCTGTTGCTCGGGTCGAGCGCATCCTTTGTTGCCTGCACGGCTGCCATGGTCGCGGTGGTAGAATTGAAATGTCGCAAGCCACGCAGCCGTACTAAAGTATGTAATCTGAGCAGCAATGCGTCCAGAAACCACTACTTTCTGCAGGGAATGGCTTGCGCAGGTCGTGTGCTCAAGAGACATGAGTCAAAAAGCACGAGGGGCACTTTCTGGAAATTTACCGTTGGCTGCGAGGAATATCGATCTTCTTTACACCGTTCAGTTCCGCTACGACAATATTGATGTAAGGATATCTACCATATAACAATTGGCTGGTCAGACGGACGCACCGGTAGCCCTGCGTGCTGTTGATCTTCTTACTAGCGAATCCCATGGCCAGATTGTCGGATGCAGTAAGCACGGTGGTGAACGTGCGTCCGTCCTGGGGCTCCAGCCATGGTCAAGCTGTAATAATAACACGTCTTTGGGCGCTCTGATGCAGCTGGCGTGAGGTTCGACTTCAATGAGCCATGAGCATCTTTGTGGGGCATGTGCAGCCGAGGAGTGCATGGCCCAAGCTTTCTTCAATTGGACCTCTCTTCCTCATGCACTCCGGCCACCAGCAATCAAGGCCAAACACCATGCTTCCTTTGCAATCACGTTTCCGGCAGGGTGGTATGCAGGCCATGGTGCTTCGGATGTTCCATTCAAGCCCTACTTTGGCCGCAAAGCGCTACACGAGGAAGAAGCTATGGCCACCAGACTTTAACAGGATCAGCCCCGAGCATCAATTCAACATGGAGAGACGCTACAGACGGCGCTGTGAACTCAAGTGGGCTCGACCTATCTGGAAGAAATGGACTATTATTGTGCAGTGGAGTCTGATCGGCTGTAAGTGCGCACTTTGGTGATGACATTGCTCGCTTCTAATATGCGTACAGTCACAGTGGCATACGCCGCGCTCTTCCTTCCCTTTCATGGTGGCAAGAATGGGCCTACTCTGTATCAATATGTATGCCCTCCTTTCATCAAGCGATACAGGGCTTATAAATAATGACCTTTCTGTTCAAGCTTCGAGATCGTTACTTCAATACTAGCCAGAAGCCAAAGGAAGTCGCAGCAGCAACGCCGATCAAGACTTGATGAAACTATTCCAGGCAGCGATCGAGCTTCATCCCATGGCTCGGCCATATTCACATCGATGTAGACCGCGGTAACCTCCAGCTGCAGTCCTGATACTGGATTACTACCCACGCCGAACCATCCATAATGCCGGAAGGGTCCCGAGCGCAACCGACCGTATATAGTTGCCACGCGAGCTATGCAGCGATGGTATGAGCGTGAGCTGCGAAAGACAGCCGGATCAAGGATTAGAGCCGCCGACCCGGTGCCAGCACCCGAGTGCGCTTTACAGACCTCATCCAATGCCGGAGCCCTGGCACCATACATGCTAGACGATCTGCTCGCACGAAGGCGCATGTACTTCAACCCGTGGCAGGCTTAGAGGCGAGTATGGGCAGCAGGATTAGATGGGGTGGCCACCAAGGAGCAATACATTCTCGACCTGTTGTGGTACTTGATCTGGCACAATTCTTGCTGGACACAAATCATATGTCGAATTATCACTTGATTTATCGATGACTGGCTGCGTTACTCATGAGAATCATTCGGCATCGACATCCCTACATCTCTGCATAGCGTGGCGTCCATACGAATCAGGCGGTGATCTGCGGATAGGTCCTCCCCTTCATGTCCTTCTCATAATGATCAATCAGTTCCAAGCCGAACGTGATGAAGCTCGGTATGTTAGCGGCGTCGTCGGTCCGCTTACCAGGAGTACATGGCTTTCCATCTTTCAGACCTATCGTCTCTTTCGCACTTGTGAACTCCCGTTTCGCTTTGGTCAAGATCTTTCGAGACCACCACTGTACATGGTCCGACTGGTTTTTGATGTATTGTGGAATCCACTCCTGCCACGCTTTTGTTAGACCTTTGGCTTCGACCAAATCCTTCTCTATCTGCTTGAAGGCCGCGGTCACGTCGTTGACAGCATCTTGCAAGTTGTCCCTGATCTGCTTGGTATTCATGTATTCGTAGACTCCAATTACGTCTCTGACGTACGACGCCCACATTGAAATGGCGCAGGTTTCACTACCAGTCTCGTGACATGCCTCGAGAGGTTCTGCATCCTTTTCAGCCTGAGTCTTTGCCTTTACTTTGACCTTGCCCTTATTCATGGCGTCTTTGGTGGCCTCTTTGTTGTTGACGGACTTCGATGTCTTCTTGTCTTCCATAGGCTCGATGCCTTTGTTGTTATGGATTCCTTTGTGGTTCCTCGTATCTTTGCTGTGATCGTTGCTGTTTGTCTTCGCTCCCTCCCCCTGGTCAGATGTCCGTGCAACAGTATTCTGTTTCAGGTTCTTCTCTGGTTTGACGCTGTCTGCAATCCTGTCGTCCATCCACCTCTCTGCTCTGATATCAATGGAATCCCAGATGCGGGCTTTGACTCCATGGAGTTCCGTATCAGCGAATACGAAGTGCTTAGTGTTTGACTTGCTTCCCAGCGCTTCAAACATCAGATCACGGGGTCGAGTACTCAATCGCCGATTACTATCTCGTTTGTTTGTGCTGGCGGGACGGGGAGCCCCGGATCGTACCCGGCCTCTCTTGTAGTTCCTCCCCTTTGGTTTACCTTCGACGATGTAGACCTTTCTAGTGTTTGTAAGCACTTCCTCATTCCACTTATCGAGAAAAAGCTTCTCCGAGACCGTGCCAGCGTTGACGACGTGGTTCGATAAATCGAGGGATTGTTTGCAACTGTAACGGTGAGCACAGAGCAAGAATCACGGCGCTAACGGTACACACCTCCAAGATGTGTTCTGCGACTGTATTGTCACCACTATCGGAGTCCTTGAAGTCCCGAGTTACGAGTGCCGTATTCAAGAGATCATGATCTGGATGACCATACCTTATCTGCTTTCCATAGAAAGTGACTGGCTTCGAAGGGCCTCGGAGGTCAGAAATGGTGTAGTATGGCGCGGAGTTGATAATCCAGTTGTTGTGGCTAGGCAGCTCAACTCGAAACTTTCGCGCGTTTTGCTTACGGAGTACGCCGCGACGTTCCAGCTGCGGATTCTTCTCTTTCACATCGCTCTCGCAAAGCCGATCATCATGCTTGCAAAGATTTGTGGCAAGATGTGATGGCTCCTTGTAGAGACTGCGGTCTTGTGATCTGCTGTCAAGCTTGTCAAACGCATGGCAGGCCTCCGCTTTTGGCGTCGGACTCTTCGACAAAGGTCCAGATGAAGCATTTTTGGACCTAGAAGGCGCCGGACTCTTTGACGAAGGTCCAGACGAAGCGCGTTTGGTCCTAGAAGCGCTCGATGATAGACTGCTGCTTTGTTACACTGTGCTTGGGGCGGCGCGAGAGGTGCCCTTTTGTGAATGAGAGCTATATAGCGCCGGTGTTGCAACAGCGATGGTTCCGGAGGAGGAGACACGAGAACTGTTGTGTTGCCGAATCGAGGTCTGAGTGGTACTTGGACGTGATGCAGCCTGGGAGATCGACCCAGCAACAACTGGTGATAAAGATGCACTTGAAGCTTTCAAGGATGCTTTTACCGGACTGGCGGCAGCAGCAGATATTAGCGACCGTTGCAAGCGATCAGGAGCTCTGGCAGTCGTCTTCTCTTTGGCAAATGGCTGTCGTGGAGCTCTGTCGAGCGCAAAAGTGGCGAGGGGGCACCACAGCGCTAAGAAGATGAGCCAACATGGAGGATACATAACGAGAGCGAAGCGAGGTGACGAGAGGGATATTCAATTACCATTCTGAGAGTAGCAGTCCAGGACTTCATCGATGTTCCAGGAGGGGTAGTCATGCCTTGTCTCCGGACAGAGCTGGTACAGGATACAGGTAGCCTCGCCGTGCCACTCGTCCGGACCAGCTTGAGAAATTTGAAACATTAGCGCAATGAAGGTTCGCAAATGACATTACATTAATCAATTGGCGTTGTTGCTATGTGTCAAGATGGTAATCCCAGCAACTGAGGATCATCTCCACGGAAGTATCAGCCCAGGCACGAAGATGTGGCCGCCCTGTAAGCCGTCGTACGGAAGGCTCAGACTATTGAACGATCACAATGAGAAATCGCGACTCATGCTCGAGGGCTGTCTCAAAAGGTGCGAATGGTCAAACGCGGTGGATGGTCTCCCAATCGCGGGTATTCGAAGGTTATGCTATCACTGGCACGATCTCTTCTTGGTTCCGAAAATCTCGCACAGCTCTTTGTGGCATACGAAGCCAAAAGAGTGCGGACGTCCATGTCCAGGTCGCAGGCATGGTAAGGCTATGTGGCGCGGTCGCGAAGTTGCAAGAAGAAGTGGAAGGCGACGTGGCGGGCTTCCAAGCTCGGCTGAGGTCAATCCCTCCATGGAAGACGAGGCTCGCAGCCACCTTTCTGAAGCAGTGGCACTTCAGTAGAACTAGAACTACTGTAACCTCACGCAAATTCGATCTCTCGTCTTCAATGTGCTCTGATCTTACAGGGCCGCCTGCAAAACTTTCCACCTCACATGCGCAGAACACACAATCTTTTGCCCAGATCTAGAATGTCGGCTTTTCAGAACTTCAATGGCTGATGATTATT
>CAWLAL010000286.1:0-74077 GCA_963854785.1 Vaccinium vitis-idaea | reverse complement strand
GTATACGCGCTTGCAGGTACTGAATTAGATATTATGTGGAGTACTCTTTGTCTGCTCTACTAGTATTTTAATGAGACTGTGGTGATGGACTCGCCCTCTCAGGCAATGGGTTGGCTTGAACGTTTTGTAGAGGATGAAAACCCTTATAATCACTCAAAGGAGGTTGCTGCGTTGATAGCTCATTTTCTATCCTTCGGGCATTGAGTCTAATGAAAATGGTAACAGTTCGGTTGACACACTATTCGGGCCAGAAAGTGGCATATAGAAGGTTCTCCCATTTTCTGCCCGTCCCAGGAGCAAAATATTATCACATTAGAAATCAATTTAAGGGTGATCATTTGAGACCAATAACAGAGAGTTCAGTCCACAAAGCCATTATAAAACTGGAAAGGAAATTGGAAAGATCGAGAAGAAAGATTTGGAAGAAGAAATCTCTCTTTGAGTTTTGGATTAAGAAGGTCAAGTTGACTAAGAGCGAGAAGGAGGTTTCATTTTTCTCCTCTTTCTTCGCTTGATATTAGCTATAGGAATTCGTTGCCAGTTAAGTACGCTCGTAAGTATATGGATACTGATTTTGGGGGTAAAACATTATGGGGGAGAGAGTTTCAATATAAAGAAATATCTTGAGTTGGAGGAGGGAGAAATTATTGATATGGAGATCGGTGATTTTAATTATTTAGAGGAAGGTGTCTCCCTTTCAGGGGAGTTTTGAGTTTTTTTTTCTTTTGTGGAGTTTTTTTTGTGTATTTGCTGTTAGTAGTTTGCTTGGTTGTTGGGTTTGATGGGTTTTTGGTCCTTCGGTTGGGTTGGCTTTTCCGGGTGTCTTCTTTCTTGGAACTGGTGTTCGTTTGGGGATGGTGTTTGGGGCTGCTTTCTCTTTTGGTGCTATTTTTTGTGGTGTGGTGCTAATGAGTAGGTTTTAGGGTTCGGTGGTTTTGTAGTTTGTTTTTCCCGTTTTTGGTGTTGAGGTGCTTTCGTTTTTGGGTTGCTGGTTTTCGGGGTTGTAAGTGTTCCTAGCAGTTCTTTTCTTTTGTTGGTTTCTTGTCAACATCTTTCTGGGTCTGGGATAGCTCTTTTTTTCCCTTGTTAGTTGTTCCTTTTAATTTTTGTCTTCTTTTTAGAGATAAATAAAATTTTCTTTTGCCAATCTAGCAAAAAAATAAATAGTACTATAACTTCTTGATTCCACCAGCTGGCCCACTTGCTTATATAATTGACTTCTCCATTATTTATATACTTTGAGGATTTACTTTTCCATTAATTTGCATTATTTTTTTTTAGGATAGGTTTATTCGCAAACTTTCGATTCCTGTACTAATATTATTTTTTAAGAATGACTATAACAACGAAAATTAACCAAAAATATTTGAAGATTCTCTCACTTGCCCTATTGACTTTCTTTTTTTTTTTATCAGGGGAAAAAATTTATTACCTCGACAATGGGTACATCGAGAACCCAAACTTTCGACACATAGCGAACGAAAGAGGCAAAAAACAACATCCAACGAAAAGTTGGACCAAAAGAACATAAGCAAAACATAGCTTCTGTATGAAAACAAGAAATAACCAAACATGAAGCCATCCATCTTCAAGCCAATCAGAGGAAACGCTAGCCTCCGCAGCCCCAAGCCTCCGCAATCAAATTTTGATTTTGATTTTTCTAATTCCATCCAAGCATCTTTTAAAGTCATCAACACTATAATTCTTAACATCATACTTCCCTTTAATCCAAATGGCCATTCTATTGACTTTCTTAGTTCCACCACTTGGTCCACTTGCTTATATAATTGAAGGAGTAATTAGTACTTCCTCCGTCCCTTTTTAAATAATCCATATATGGGAATACGTGCAATTTCAAACCCCTAAAAAACATATTTCTTTATATCACTTTTTAATTTGTTTTATACCAAATTAAAGTTCTCATTGAGTATTAATTTGGTGCAAGAAAAATTTAAAAATGATATACGAAAGTACATTTTTAAATGTCCGCAAAAATACACGTTTCCCAAGTTGGATCACTCAAAAAGGGACGGAGGGAGTAGTAATTTTGAGAAATGCATTTTGCACTTCTGTTTGTCTTTATTTACATGGAATGACTAAAAACCCTTCATATATGTGGAAAGTGAGTTTTTTTTTTCTTTTTTTACCCAAAAAAGAGAGTTTTTTTTTTGTCATTCGTCATTCTTAATCTATTACATGTGGGAAGGGGGGAATGAGACTCGGTCCCGAGATGCAGTGTGAGGCATCCAAAAATTTTATCACATGAGCTGGCCACCATTTGCAGAAAGAACTACTAAAATAAACCTTGAAACCGATCAAACAAAGAAAGACTACATACATCCAAAGCTTCTGCCATTTTTGTCGCGGGAAGGCAAAGAAGCACCCAGAAATTGGGGAAGAGCCGTGGTAGTACTCAAACATCGTGAAGTTGGACAATGATATTTGACAAAGGCGAATCTACTTCCGTCCTTGCTCTTCTTTATTGGAAGGAAAACTTCTTTGACAATGCCATATATAGTTATTGAAGACTTCCAGGCCCGGTCCTAACATTTGGGTTGCCTAAACCCGACCTCCGGCTTGGTTGCCCACTTACTATTAACTATTAAGTTATACAAGATAAAAAGATATCGTACAAGTAAAAAAAAAAAAAAATGTTATATTGTGCTTTTATCTTGAAATATGTCAAAATGTAACTTTGGTTATAGCGTTTTATGATTAGCACGATCTAGTTCAAAGAAACCAAGTCTTCCTTTCATTTTTTGAAGTAAATTCTTCAATTGAGTCATCGTACTTAATTTTAGTGCCCGTTCCACTAACTCTAATTTTTTTTAGTTTTTTGAATTTTGTTTTGTTGATATATGTGAGGAGAATGACTTGTCTCGAAATGAATGAAAAGTCAAAAAAATCCAAAAATCCTCTTAGTAGAACCACGCCTCATTTTCAATTGAGATCATATGTGATAGGCGCGTGGAAAGCTTGCTTTTGAGCGCCTAAGTAGGGTGGTTTAACATGTTAGACGTGCGTTTTGAGCTTTATTTTCCATTTGATATATGCACGTGGTGTTTTTCGGTGTTGAACATAATTTGCAGGAAATCTAGGGATGTGAGCGCGAATTTCGAGACATAGGGAGTACATGCACGTAGACCAAGAGTTAGAATGGAACGGATTTTGCATGGAAGTGATCGTAACCCGCCGGGAGTGCTACCCCATTTCTCTGGAGCGCTCAAGTTGGGCACAAAAGGGCTAAAAAATGAACAGAAGGATTAGGAGCGCTACACCAAAAGTGGTGTAGCGCTACCGCTTGGTCAAACCGTCAACGAGTCAACAGCCGAGTTCGTACGGACGAGCCGTGATAATGAAGCGGTAGGGCTACCCCTAAAGCTAGGTAGCGCTACCAAGAGCTTAGTAAGGTCATCAAACGGCAGCGTTTTGCCCATCTCGTCGGGTTTTCGTCGATTTTTATTAGGATTACGGATTTAAGTATAAATACTCAATTTTAACTTGTATTAGGGATCCAGATTTTTTACCTAGGGTTTTGTTCTTAGTTTTTTCGGCTGCAGTTCTTCAGATTTTCAGCATTCTACATTCAGGATTATTCAGATTTTCAGACTTACAGCTGTTGGTTTGGTGATTTCAAGTTTTATTCAAGACCGTTTTCATATTGCAATCTACGGTATCGTTTTCTGTTTTCTATTTTAATTCCCAAGCATGTTTAGATCTAGGGTCGTGATAATTTCTGTTATTATGAGCATTATGAGTGAGTAGTCGCATACAGTGCGGCTGCGGGCGAAAGCGCTTCGCTGTTAGGCTAATTGATGTTATACCTCGGGGCCGAATTTACTTAAGTTTCAAGCAATTTTAGGGAACAGAAACTCTTTTAACAAACAAAACCCAGGCATCGCCGGAATTCGAATGGGCGCGGAATCTGGTGACAGGTGGTTCGCATTTGTTAGGGAGCCTTTCTCGTATTCTAAAATCAGTAAAAGAGGAATTGTGGCCCGAGTAAACATCGGTTAGGCTAGTCACGGACGCTGGGTTCCCTCAGCCGTGCTCTCATTTTAATTTGCATTAAGTAAATCAGTTCAGTAGTTAGTACATTAATCTCATCAAATCAAGGGGTGGCTACCTAAGAGCCAGGTTAAAAACTACAATTTCACCCTTTTGAGTCAAACACTGTTAGTCGTCTCTGTGGTTCGACTCCGGTACTTCCGGATATTGTGTTGCACTGGTCGAGAGTCCTACGCTTGGGACGCGTCTTTATTTTTAGTCACCTGGTCGGTCAAGCATTTTTGGCGCCGTTGCCGGGGACGACAACGAGTGTTCAGAGGTGTAGAGTCGTAGTTTATTTTTGTCTTTTAGTTAAGTCATCATAGGTAGAGGTAAGAAGGGTTCTCCTAAGCAGGACCCTCTTTATTTTCGTGACCCTACGCATCGGTTAGTTAGAAGAGAACTGGAGTCGAGTCAAACTTTGTCTCCTAGTTCTTCATCTTCTAGCTCAGAGTCAGACTTAGCTGAACTCCATTCAGAACCCATTCCCATTAGTGGTCTTTTTATAGAGTTACCTTTTGAGTCAGTAAGTGTCAGTAATCCACTTTACCAGTCAGGGTCGGAGATAGAGGATATGGCAGACCAGCGAGTAGCTCCACAGCCGTCTTTGAGGCAACACCTTCATCCTGAGAGGACCACTCCTCTCAGACCGATTGTGTTCCCTCGTAAGACACAAGAGGCACGCAATGCCTTTACTGTCAAACCTGGTGTCCTTAACAGCCTCCCCAGTTTCTATGGGTGGGAGTGTGATGATCCATACGAGCATGTGCGGACATTCGAGGGATTGGTGCGCAACCTTACGTCCAATACCCAATATGAGAATGCATGCCTCAAGCTGTTCGAGGCAACATTAAAGGATGGTGCACTCTTGTGGTTTAGAATGCAGAAGTCTCAGTCCTTCAATACCTGGGTGCAAGTGCGCGACGCTTTTTAGAGGAAGTACTTTTCTGACGCTAAGACTACGAGTTTTAGGCGTCAAATTTAGGGTTTTAGACAAGAGAGAGGTGAGTCGTTTCTCAAGGCCTGGGAGCGCTTCAAGGAATTAATCCTCAGGCTACCACACCATGGCTTTGAGAGAATTCAGCTAGTTGAATTCTTCCACCTGGGTCTCAACGCAGAAACTGTCCAGCACATCGAGTATTCTTGTAAAGGGGACGATTTCTTGTCCAAAACAGCGGATGAGGGATGGGATTTCTTGGATGACCTAGCTGATAGGCAGAGAGCTTTATAACCATCCGATTTTGAGCGATCCGGACCTTCTGGGTCCAACATTGTCCCTGTCACCATTCGTGACCAGCGCCTTCAGGCTCAGGTTGAGAAAATGGCTCAGCGATTAGAGGAACTAGAGGTGAGATAGACTCGCCCAGTTAATGAGGTAGGAATAGAGGAAGTTTGCGTCTGGTGTGAATGTAAAGGGCACACCGCGACTGTCTGCCAGGGATTTATTGCCGCAAAGGGTGCGAATCAGTTTAATCAGGAAGAGGTCAATACTGTCAGGACATGGGATCCATATTCTAACTCTTATAATCCGGGATGGAGGGACCACCCCAATTTTGGGTGGTCGGATTCCAGACCCGTAGGTGGAGGTCAAGCGCAACCCCTTGCGCTACCTCCACCGCAACAATTTCCACAGTCCCAATCATTCAGGCCTCCGCAGGGCCAAGTCATTCTATTCCACTACCAGCAACAGCCTGGTAGGGGGCAGGTCCATCCACCCATGGCCCTCCCCCAGGTTATTCACAATTGACTGTACGTGACCATAAGATAGAGGATAATGTCAATTCCATGATGCAGTCACAAATGACATTCCAGACGAAAACGAGATAGCAAATAGGAGCCCTCACAACTCAGATGTCACAACTCACTGCGATCATCAGTCAAATGCAGCAGGAGAAGGGTAGGTTTCCAACTCAGGGTAGTACATCGGGAGCCCATTATGTGGGAAATTCTTCAGGTCCTAATATTCAGGGTCCGAATCAGGAGGAGACTAAGTCGGTCACCATTCTCAGAAATGGGAAGGAGATCGATAAGTCCATTCCGCCACAACAGAAACCAGCCCCACCCCCGGAGCCGGTTGATGCACCAAGAGCAACTCCTGAGAATGTTGAGAAGTCGCCTGAGGTGGTGGTGCCTGCTGATGCAACCCCCACGACTAAAACGCCGCCAGCGTTACCATTAGCTCCGTTTCCTCAAAGGCTGGCGGTGAAGCCTAAGCAGAGTATGAACCATAAGATGTTAGAACTTTTTAAGAAGGTGCAATTCCCTATTACTCTAATGGAGGCAATTGAGTCTTTTCCACAGTGCGCGAAGGTTCTGAAGGACCTTTGCACGACTAAGCGCAAGAATCAGAACAACGTGGTTCTGACAGAGCAAGTGAGCTCCATCCTCCAGACTGAGATTCCTGCCAAGTGCAAGGATCCAGGGTGTCCCACTATACCCATAGCAATTGCAGGTCAAACTTTCGATAAGGCATTGTTCGATTTGGGAGCAAGTGTCAATTTGCTCCCTTATTCAACATTTTTGAGATTGGGACTTAGAAACCTTAGAGAGACTCCCGTCACACTCCAGTTGGCAGACCGGAGTGTTAGGGTACCGAATGGAGTGGTGGAAGATGTGTTGATTCGGGTAGGCGAGTTCCAATTTCCTGCGGATTTCATTGTCCTAGATATTAGCCCAGGACCCGAGGTTCTAGAAAAGACTCCCATCATTCTAGGTCGCCCTTTCCTAGCCACCTCCAATGCCGTCATGAACTGTAAAACTGGCAAGGTCCAGTTATCTGTTGGCGAGGGGAGAATGGAGGTGGATGTTTATAGTGTTAGTACTTTGGGTGGGGACGATGAGGAGTCAGAAGAGTTGTGTTTGATTGACACGCTCATTCAGAAGCACATCGATACCATCCTGTATAAGGACCCTCTGGAGGTTGCTCTTACCACTGAGGAGGTGTCATTCTTAGAGTCAGCAGAGGTAGGAACTTTCCGAGATATGTTAGAGGTCGAGGATGTATGCGAGGATCTGTATGGGGTCGCCCACGACCTAATGTTCGAGCCTCTGGGAAACCCTCTGCCCAAGGTTCTTCCGTCTTTAGTCCAGCCACCTAAACCTGAGTTAAAGCCTCTCTCGGACACACTCAAGTATGCCTTTTTAAAGGGCAATGATACCTATCCGGTGGTGATCTCCTCAACCCTTGAGGAAGATCAAGAGAGGAAGTTGCTTGACCTACTGAGAGAGCACATAGGCGCACTTGGTTGGACCATAGCTGATTTGCATGGTATAAGCCCCACGGTGTGTACACACCGAATCATTTTAGAGGATAGTGTGAGACCTTCTAGGCAACCTCAGAGACGCTTGAACCCCAACATGAAAGAGGTGGTTCGAGCTGAGGTTCTTAAGCTTTTAGATGCGGGTATTATATACCCAATTGCCCATAGCGAGTGGGTAAGTCCAGTTCAGGTTGTGCCTAAGAAGGCTGGGGTCACTGTGGTTACCAATGAGCAAGGTGAGTTGATGTCGACCCAGATTCCTACAGGTTGGAGGGTATGTGCTTGACCGAAATCCTAGACCTAAATTAATGGGTTGCCCCAAGCGTAGGGCTGAGACCGGTGTAGGACAATACCCGGTAAGACCGGAATCGAATCCACAGAGAAGGTGGAGAGTGCTTACTAAAAACTCGGGTTGCAGGTTTAAAACGGCTCTTAGGTAGCCACCCCTTGTGATTTGATGGGAAAAATTAACTAAATTGAGAGAATTTGGTTTTACTTAAACTATTTAAAAGCAAGTACGGTTGTAGGGTTCATAACACCAGTGACCAGGCCCAGACAGTTCCGCTCCGTTCAGTGTTCTAAAAACGTTTGATTTTAGAGAGAAAAAGGTCCCCGAAAGATGCGAATCCTCGTGGTCGCCGTTTACCCATGTACAGCGAAGAACGAGTTTTGGTCCCCCGTTCCCCGCGTTACATGGGCTCCGACAATGCCCGGATACGTCCAACGAAAGCTCTTTAGTAATCTAAAATTGCCTTTCCCGTTATTAATTCTGGAAATAGGAGCAAGAACACACCCAGCCCTGGTCACGGCGTGTTAATCACCCCGCGACCATACCTATGGAACTACTCACTCATGATAACTTGAACAAATAACAGGAATCTGAAATAAAGCATGCTTTTCTAATTGAATACGGATTAAAACAAAGGATTCGAACTCAGATCACAGACAAACTCCCGTGAACTGAGATTAATAGATATAAAACAGAAAGTTACCGAAACAATACTCGAATCTGTGAACAAAACTTCCAAACTTCAATGCAAAAGTCTCCGGAAAGTAGAATCTCTAGAGGAAATAATCGGCTGCTAATTCGGAGCAAAGAAAACAAAGTTGCGAACCCTAATTCGGCCTCAAAACGAGGTATTTATCCCTTTCCGAAGTCAAAACACATGGCAAAGTCAAATGCTGATTATAAGCCGCTCGGTATCGATACAGCTAAAAGCCTGTATCATTACCCAGACATTCTATTCGCGTATGAGCACTTGGGTATCGATACAGGAAAACCCCTGTATCGATACCGAGACCTTCATAATGCATTTCAAGCTTGTTTGGTCGTCCCTACTTGGGTCCCACCGGTTCCCAATATGCCTGATCGCCTTGTGCCCACTGTCACGTTGCTTCTCCGACCTGTTCCCTACAAAAACAGCAAAAAATACCAAAGCAAAAGACAACACCGCATCACGTGGAAAATGAAATAAAACGCGCCTCTAATGCGCTAATTTGCCCTACTTAGGCGCTTATATCTATGACATTGCGCGCCTATCACACCCCCCAACTTGAGCGTTGCTAGTCCCTAGGAACGAACGAAATGCAACCAAAGACAAGAAACTAGAAAACACCAACGGGGGTACGGTGGTTATGCCACCTGTAGAAATGATTAGTCACAGCGATAGATATTCGCCTCTTAATATGCTTGTAACTCAAATGCATGCATGCCTTGACAGAAAATTTAACACGGTTAGCATCGCTCCACATGCGCGAATAAATACCCCCACAAATCAACAGCGTTACACTACTCACTAGAACACTCAACATCCCATATAAGCGTGTGGCGAGATGCGTGGAACCGAACAACTGGTTTCCACGTGCCAATCAAAGATAACGCTCAGCAAGAAATAACCTCACAATCTGTACAAATATGATTTCACAAAATAAGCAACATCATCATTAATCATGCATAAGTGAGAGATAAAACACGTGCACACGATCTACTAAGGACTTTTTGGATTATAATGACCTTGGTTAGAACAAAATGGGAACTGCAATCAGGTGACGGCCTATAGAAGCGCAAGGTTAACTACCCTAACTAGCCGCACCTGTCATGTCCAAAACCTGTCAATGCGCCCATCGGCGCCACCCAAACCAAGTCCACAAAATAAAACCCATCATCCATAACAGTTATATTACAAACCAAATGAAAAACAGACATAAGTTCCACATAAAATAACAAATACTCTAATATGAAATGACACCTCCGACCATCATTACCATTTACCCTCAAGCCAGCTCCATGCAACACAAGTGCCTCAATCAATCCGACTCCTCCCCGCCACCATCATCGGCGAAGTCATCAAGTGCCTCAATCAATCCGACTCCTCCCCGCCACCATCATCAGCGAAGTCATCACTGACCTCCAACTCGGGCAACTCCAGAGGAACATATGGGGCCGAGGTCGACCCCTCAATTCACCCCACCATCCACTCCTGCTTGTGATTCATTTGCTGCTGAGTTCTTGCAATCTGTCGCATCTCTCTCTTGACCTTCTGATGACTCCGGATGGTAGCAACACCTTGGCAAAAGATCTTTTGCAGCCAAGAAGTAGTAGGTGCGCTGGGGGGAGGTTCGGTAGTAAAAAAGGTTCCACCTCTAGCACCACGAGACTGGGCTATGCTCTTAGTAAGAATAGTGCTGTCAATCGGCCCAGGACTCAGTGGGTCGTTCTTGAACCATTTGGTCCCTGTCAACCCAGACCCTCTAGCAATGGCCGTAATCAAACACTGGAACGGCAGTCTTGTCTGTGTTGGGGCATCTCGAAAGTCAATGATTTTAGAGTAAATAAACAGTGCCCAGTCATAGACAGTGTCCGACCCCATGAAAGCTGTCAATAAATTCCCAGATTTTTCAGACGGTTTATTCTCAGTCGCCCTTGGGTCCAGGTTATAACACACTACCTGGTTCACAAACCGAAATGCGGGCTTAAACTTGCCCGGCCGGTGAGGAATACGGGCATCTCTACGTTTCTCATACATAATCTCAGCCACAGTGTTTGGGTCAAAATCCTCAGCGGGGCAAGGATAGTTGAAAGGCCCAGTCGGCCTCCTATACCGCAAACTTGCAGCAATAACATCGGGTGTGACCACAATGGGTAACCTAGCCACTCGTGAGGTGATCTGAGTCCCGGAACCAAATGCAGTCCCAGATGCTGGTACATGAAATTTTTTATAGAATTCCTTAACGAGTTCTAGGTTATACCCGGGGTTTGGCTCGAACCAAAAAGACATACCTTGCTCCACAATGGCTCGTATGGTGACGTGATTCTCAGGGAACCCATCCCGGATAATGTGACGCTCATTCTTGACGCTCCTCTCTTGAATGGAAGCCTCCCATGATTCTTGCTCATCCCGGGCAATCTGATCCCGGGTCCTCCTTCTTCCACGGCCTTGAACCGGGCTTCCCCCTTCTTCTTGCTCTGGAGGAGCGCTAGAGGAAGCCGCCCCTTTACCCTTAGCACTAGAACTAGCCTTCCTAGATGCCATGTTTGGAAATTGGTTTGGAAAATTAGGGTTTCAGATCTGGAAAAGTAAGGATTTTAGAAGGGATTTGAGAGGTATATGTGGTAGAGGTGAAGAAAAGGAGTGTTTTGGTGAAGTTTGGTGGAATTTGGATGAGATTTGGTAGGGTTTTAGAGGTTTGGAGGTGGTGGCTATGGAGGTTTTTCGTGGGTTAGGGTTAGAGAGAGAGAGAGAAGAGGTTGGGGAAGAAGATGGGGTGTGAGGAAGAATGACCGGCCGAACCCTTTTAATTTCGCGTTATAAGGCACTCGGTATCGATACAGGGAAAAACCTATATCGATACCCGTAGGTTCTGTTCTGGCGATGGACACACGGTATCGATACAGAAGTTTGACAGTATCGATACCGATAGGCTTATAATTTTATTTTATTTATTTTTTATTTTTTGGCTATGGCTGAGGTTGAGGCTTGAGGCTTATATATTTTGGTTTCCAAAACATGACACCCAATCAGACTTCTTCACGCATTACTCTCCCAAAACACATTGCTTCACAAAATTTTCCCACAACAGTACGACACTCATGGCGTACGGAGCTCAACTTCCCCCCCAACTTCAATCCAACCAAACACCGGTTTCCTAAGTTAGACACGGGAACTGACTCGGACTGGTTTAATATGGGTCAAGGGAACTCGTATGTGGTTTAATCATGCGAAGAATGCCTTGTTTCATCCTCTATGCACGTTATTTACTCTCACAAATGCATAAAAAAATAAATCTGGTTTCTTAATTGCGAAACAAAAGCCTACTATTTTATGCGATTGCAGAAAGGAATACAAAGAACATGTGAATGTTATTCGGAATATGCTTTTATCAATGTGGGGACACTTATTCACATGCTTGACAGTGCATGATGTTCAATTAGATAGCCAAATATATGCATGAATTCAAGTTAAACAGGCATACTGAATTAGCTAGATCTCATTTGCTCGATGATATTACAAGATGCATAACAACCGTATCCCCATGAACCTACCTAGCAACGCAATTCAAATACGTACAAAGTACACCCTCCCCCCAACTGGAAGCATGCTATGTCCCCAGAGCATGGAGACACACAAAAGGAAATAACAAGGGGAAGAACTGGACCTCTGGGTGGCAGCCAACCACCATGACCTCGGCCGATGTACGAGGAATTTCAGATACTCTCACCGTGCAACCTGCAAAAAACATCAGTCCAGCCCGGCACGTGGTATCCGGGCGTACACGGAGAAAACAAAAGAACAAGAAAAGAAAAAGAAAATACACCACCACTTCCGTCACGTGAAAGACACGGGTACTACTTTTCTCCCTAATTTGCTCACTTAAATTTGTGTAGAGAAAGTCATCATAACAATCCCGGGTAAGTCATGACTCAACAGGTTAAATCACTCAAGGTTTTTCCTTAAAGAAATCAGAGCCAATCGTCTTTTATGACTATCCGAGACACGGCAATAAGATTGTTAGAAACCCAGATACACAAATTTAAGGCTAGAAATTAGGTGGCTATACCGGACCACAGGTTTTTTTTTTTTTTTTTTTTTTTAACTGAAAATTTAAAACAGACATGAAAATACACAAATCGCCCTTACTAACCGGAGCTGGGCACACGATCCTTATTTTAATAGCGGCGTGCGAAGCTATAAATACCCAAGTCAATGATGGGTACCCCTATTGCTAGGAGTCGGGTCCACACTCAATGAAGAGCATGGTACGCGTGAGCTACCCGTAAAAACATAGCCCAACGGCTAAACCACGGAAGTATCCGAGTAAATGGGATCAACTAAGTCCTCCTCAAGTTCACCTACGTCTATTATTTCTAAAAATGGTTTAAGACACTGCCCATTAACTTTGAAAATATGATTATCCTTAGGATCGCAGACATCTATCGAACCGTTCGGGTAAACCTTATGGACTATATACGGCCCATCCCAGCGAGACCTCAACTTCCCAGGAGATAAGTGAATGCGCGAATTATACAGTAAAACTTTCTGCCCAACACTAAAGGTTTTGCGCTGGATATTTCTATCATGGTACGCCTTAACCTTAGCTTTGTAAATGCTAGTACTCTCATACGCATCATTCCTAATTTCCTCAAGCTCACACAGCTGGAGCTTCCTATGGGCACCTGCCTCTGGCAAACTTGCGTTCACCGTCTGAATGGCCCAATGGGCCTTATGCTCCATCTCCACGGGTAGGTGACAAGCCTTACCATAAACAAGCCGATAGGGTGAAGCACCCAACACGGTCTTGTAGGCAGTGCGGTAGGCCCACAACGCATCAATCAGCCGCAGGGACCAATCCTTCCTACTCGGGTTTACCGTTTTCTCTAAGATCCCCTTAATCTCTCGATTGGCTAGCTCAGCCTGGCCATTGGTCTGAGGGTGATAGGCTGTAGACACCTTGTGAGAGATGCCATACTTCCTCATCAAAGCCTCAAAGGACCAATTACAAAAGTGGGTGCCCTGATCAGAGATAATGGCACGTGGCATGCCAAATCGCGATAAAACATGACTCTTTAAAAACTCAAGCACCACCTTAGAATCACTGGTCCTAGTGGAAATTGCCTCTACCCACTTCGACACATAATCCACCGCCAGGAGGATGTACTCAAAACCATGTGACACCGGAAATGGGCCCATGAAATCAATGCCCCAACAATCAAAAACCTCCAACACATAAATATTGTGGAAGGGCATCATATTTCGCGGGCCGACTTTGCCTAGCTTTTGGCATCGGTCACAAGACTTACAAAAAACATATGCATCCTTAAATAGATTTGGCCAAAAGAAGCCACACTGTAAAACCTTGGCGGTGGTTTTCTTGGCGGAAAAATGTCCGCCACACGCCTCCGAATGACAAAACTCTAAGATTCCCTTTTGATCAACCTCGGGGACACAACGGTGCACTATCTGGTCCGCGCAGTACTTAAACACATATGGATCATCAAAAATATACTGCCGGACCTCTCTTAAAAATCGCTGTTTTTCAGGTGTAGTCCAATGGGGTGGAATCTGCCCAGTCACCAAATAATTGGCGATATCTGCAAACCACGGGCACGTATTAGCAGCGAACAACTGCTCGTTAGGAAAAGTATCCGCAATAGGGAGATGAGAGGTGGGGTCCTCAAACTCCAAACGAGACAGATGGTCAGCCACTACATTCTCTACCCCTTTCTTATCTTTAATGATGAGGTGAAATTCTTGCAGCAAAAGAATCCACCGGATAAGGCGAGCCTTCGCATCCTGCTTGGTCATCAAATACCTCAAGGCTGCATGATCGGTATACACCACAATCTGCAAACCCACCAAGTAGGACCGAAACTTATCTAAGGCAAACACCACCGCTAACAATTCCTTCTCAGTGGTGGTGTAGTTCAATTGTGCCTCATTCAGTGTCTTGCTCGCATAATAAATAACACAGGGATCTTTCCCTCGCCTCTGACCTAAAACCGCTCCGACTGCATAGTCGGATGCGTCACACATAAGCTCAAATGGCAAACTCCAATCTGGGGACTGAACAATTGGCGGAGTTGTGAGACTCCGCTTCAACTTTTGAAATGCCCCCTCACAAGCGTCGGACCACACAAAGGGTGTGTCTTTCGCTAACTATTGGCACAATGGCCGGGAGATGGCGCTGAAATCCTTAATAAATCGCCGGTAAAAACCGGCGTGACCTAGAAATGACCGGACATCCTTGATAGTCTTTGGAGTGGGAAGATTTGCAATTAAGTCTATCTTCGCCTTGTCCACCTCAATACCCTTGGATGAGACAATATGTCCCAAAACAATTCCTTGGGTCACCATGAAGTGGCACTTCTCCCAATTCAGCACAAGGCGCTTCTCCTCACACCTAGTCAAGACTTTTTCTAAGTTCTCGAGACATCCGTCAAACGAATCCCCAAAAACTGAAAAGTCATCCATGAATACCTCCACAATCTTCTCTACCATGTCGCTGAAAATTCCCATCATACACCTTGAAAAGGTGCCGGGAGCATTACACAAGCCAAACGGCATGCGACGGTAGGCAAAAGTACCATATGGGCACGTAAATGTGGTCTTTTCCTGGTCCTCCATGGCTACCTCAATTTGATTGTAGCCAGAGTATCCATCCAGGAAACAATAAAACGCTCTGCCCGCAACTCTCTCCAAAATTTGGTCAATGAATGGGAGGGGAAAATGATCCTTCCGGGTGCTCGCGTTGAGCTTCCGGAGCTTCCGGTAGTCAATGCAAACACGCCACCCGGTCTGAACACGGGTTGGCACTAACTCTCCCTCCTCATTCCTCACTATAGTCACTCCAGCCTTCTTAGGCACAACCTGAACGGGACTTACCCACTCACTATGGGCAATCGGGTAAATGATACCCGCATCTAACAGTTTAAGCACCTCCGTCCTAACTACCTCCTTCATGTTGGGGTTCAGACGCCGCTGAGGTTGCCTAGAAGGCTTCACATCCTCATCTAGAAAAATGCGGTGTGTACACACCGTAGGACTAATACCCTGTAAGTCTGCTATCGTCCAGCCAATTGCCCCTATATGCTCTCTCAGCAGGGCAAGTAATTTAGCCTCTTGATCCGCCTCCAGGGAGGAGGAGATCACCACTGGAAACGTATCATTACCTTTAAGAAAGGCATATTTCAACGTATCCGGCAGAGGCTTCAACTCAGGTTTCGGTGGCTGGACCGATGATGGGAGAGCTTTAGATAATGGGGCGCCCAGCGGTTCGAGAACTGGGTCCCAAACGGTGCCACATACATCCTCAACTGCTAGCATCTCTATCAAACTCCCGACCTCTGGAGAATCTAAAAATAACGCCTCATTGGCGGTCAGTGCTATCTCCAGAGGATCCTTATACAAAATATTCTCGACATGCTCTTGTACCAGCGTGTCGATCAGACTCACCTCATAGACCTCCTCATCATCCTCGACTCGGCTATCCACATTGTAAACATTTACCTCCATCTTCAAGTCCCCAAATGATAATTGGACTTGTCCAGTTTTGCAATTCATTACAGCACTGGAGGTGGCTAAAAATGGACGACCAAGGATAATGGGAGTCTTCTCAAAGACTTCCGGGATTGGACACGTGTCCAAGACAATGAAATCTACGGAGAACAAAAACTCCCCAACTTGAATCAACACATCCTCCACTACCCCCTTAGGAATTCTCACACTCCGGTCAGCTAGCTGTAGCGTGACCGGTGTGGCTTTAAGATCACCTAAGCCTAATCTCAAATATACCGAATATGGGAGCAAATTGACACTTGCTCCCAAATCCAGCAAGGCCTTCTCAAAACTCTGGCCTGCGATAACTATAGGGATAGTGGGACAACCTGGATCTTTCCGCTTAATCGGAATATCAGCTTGGAGAATGGAGCTCACTTGCTCCGTCAGTAGCACGTTGAACTAACTCTTAGTTCTCCGTTTCGACGTGCACAACTCTTTCAGCACCTTAGCAAACTGAGGAATAGCGTCAATGGCTTCCATCAAAGAGATAGGAAACTGAACCTTCTTGAACAACTCAAGAATCTGGAAGTTCACATTGACGTTTGGCTTTGCCACTAAGCGATGGGGATATGGTGCAACAGGTGGCAAAGGAGTCGTGGGGGTCGCAGGTGCGGGCACCACCACCTCAGGTGACTCTGGCTCTCTCTCTTCCTCAGTACACTTCCCCACAGCAGGGGCAACTACTGGTGCAGCGACCGGCTCCGGAGATGGAACCGATTTTTGCTTCAAAGGAATAGCCTTATCGATCACCTTCCCACTTCTGAGAGTGGTGATCGCTTTTGCTTCCTCCGCATTGGCGTTCAAATTACTCGTGCCTGACCCATCTCCCAGAAAATTAGTACCGACAGCATTGGCGTGAGGTTGAGAGGGAAATTTTCCCCTCTCCTGTTGGGTTTGCCCAACTACTGCTGTCAACTGAGTCAATTGGGACCTAATGTCTCCTATGGCTTGCTTAGTCTGCTCAGTAAAGCTTAATTGAGACTGCATGAGAGCCTTCAACATATCATCAGTCTGCTTATCCCTCGTAGGATGATTTATGCCTGGGGGTGGTCCAGAAAATGAAGGACCAAACCCCTGCTGATTCTGTGAGGGATAACGGTATTGGGACATTTGGCCTTGAGGAGGCTGATATGGTTGCATTTGTTGCTGAGGTGGTGCCTGGGGTGGCACTGGTAGTTTAGGATCTCTCCAACTCAGGGCTGGGTTATGAGCCCAGCCCGGATTATAGGTGTTTGAATACGGATCCCAACGTTGGTTCACCGCATTCACCTCAGCCTGGTTACTTTGGTATGCCTCCTTAACCATCGAAAAAGCGGGGCAGGCAGTCACTGAATGCCCCGGACACTCACAAAGCGCACACACTTCCTCAACTCTCACATCATTCACCTGTTGGACTTGCTTCAGCCGCAAGTCCTCCATTTGCTTGGTCAATTTGTCCAGCTGAGACTGGACAGTGTGTTCTCTCACACTAAGGGGGAAAATACCGGACCCACTGGGTCCCTGTGCAGCTATGGCCCTGTCAGCGAGGTCGGAAGGATCCCAACTTCGATGTTTTTCGGCCAACTCCTCTAGGAAATCCCATGCCTCATCTGGGGCCTTATCTAGGAAATCTCCTTCTCTACAGAGGTACTCAATTTGCTGGGCCGTCGCAATATTTAGGCCCAGCTGGAAGAATGTCACCAACTGGTGCTTCTCATACCCGTGATGGGGTAGAGACAACAACAAGTCCTTAAACCTCTCCCAACACCTCAAAAATGACTCGCCTTCTTTTTGTCTGAACGACTGGATTTGGCGAGTCAGGTGCTGTGACTTGCTTTCGGAGAAATATTTCCTATATAATAGCTCCCTCACAGCCGCCCACGTCGTGAGAGATTGCTCCTTTTGCATTCTGAGCCACTTATCCGCACTATCTTTCAGAGAAGCAGGGAAAAGCTTAAGGCAAGCGTTTTCCCACTGGGTAGTGGTGGCTAGGGTGCGCACCAATCCCTCGAAGTGGCGGACATGTTCATACAGGTCCTCGTTTTCCTTCCCATAAAAGAGAGGAAGAGCATTGTGGGTTCCCGGTTTCACAGTGAAGGCGTTGCGTGCCTCCACAGTCTCAGTTGGCAGAACTATTGGACCACGAGGGGTAGTCCTCGCGGGATGCATGTAATCGCGCATAGTTCTTTGTTCCGCCATCGGTGGCTCACTCTCTAATTCAAACAATGGATTGGGAAATTCTATGAACAGGTCGTCTATGGGAATGGATTCAGGTTGACCTACGGAAGACTCGGACGTAGTGGACGACGACTCAAACTGAAATCCTACTAACTCAGACTGACTAGACTCGTCTACTAGTGGAACTTCTACCAACGACTCTCTATCTATCCTAACTAGACGCTTAGACGGGTCTCGGTAGAAGAGCGGGTCCGCCTTTGATGAACCCTTCCTACCTTTACCTATTTTGACTCGATTCTAAAAATAACAACTAAAAATTTTCCTATAATGTTTTTTTTTTTTTTATGACCTAAGAAAGATAAAATTAAAACTAAAATTCAAATGACACTAACGACCCGAATTCTTAACACCTCTTGCGTTCCCCGGCAACGGCGCCAAAAATGCTTGACCGAAATCCTAGACCTAAATTAATGGGTTGCCCCAAGCGTAGGGCTGAGACCGGTGTAGGACAATACCCGGTAAGACCGGAATCGAATCCACAGAGAAGGTGGAGAGTGCTTACTAAAAACTCGGGTTGCAGGTTTAAAACGGCTCTTAGGTAGCCACCCCTTGTGATTTGATGGGAAAAATTAACTAAATTAAGAGAATTTGGTTTTACTTAAACTATTTAAAAGCAAGTACGGTCGTAGGGTTCATAACACCAGTGACCAGGCCCAGACAGTTCCGCTCCGTTCGGTGTTCTAAAAACGTTTGATTTTAGAGAGAAAAAGGTCCCCGAAAGATGCGAATCCTCGTGGTCGCCGTTTACCCATGTACAGCGAAGAACGAGTTTTGGTCCCCCGTTCCCCGCGTTACATGGGCTCCGACAATGCCCGGATACATCCAACGAAAGCTCTTTAGTAACCTAAAATTACCTTTCCCGTTATTAATTCTGGAAATAGGAGCAAGAACACACCCAGCCCTGGTCACGGCGTGTTAATCACCCCGCGACCATACCTATGGAACTACTCACTCATGATAGCTTGAACAAATAACAGGAATCTGAAATAAAGCATGCTTTTCTAATTGAATACGGATTAAAACAAAGGATTCGAACTCAGATCACGGACAAACTCCCGTGAACTGAGATTAATAGATATAAAATAGAAAGTTACCGAAACAATACTCGAATCTGTGAACAAAACTTCCAAACTTCAATGCAAAAGTCTCCAGAAAGTAGAATCTCTAGAGGAAATAATCGGCTGCTAATTCGGAGCAAAGAAAACAAAGTTGCGAACCCTAATTCGGCCTCAAAACGAGGTATTTATCCCTTTCCGAAGTCAAAACACGTGGCAAAGTCAAACGCTGATTATAAGCCGCTCGGTATCGATACAGCTAAAAGCCTGTATCGATACCCAGACATTCTGTTCGCGTATGAGCACTTGGGTATCGATACATGAAAACCCCTGTATCGATACCGAGACCTTCATAATGCATTTCAAGCTTGTTTGGTCGTCCCTACTTGGGTCCCACCGGTTCCCAATATGCCCGATCGCCTTGTGCCCACTTCACGTTGCTTCTCCGACCTGTTCCCTACAAAAACAGCAAAAAATACCAAAGCAAAAGACAAGACCGCATCACGTGGAAAATGAAATAAAACGCGCCTCTAATGCGCTAATTTGCCCTACTTAGGCGCTTATATCTATGACATTGCGCGCCTATCAGTATGCATCGATTACCGGAAGCTCAATGCGAGCACCCAGAAAGACCACTTTCCTCTCCATTTCATTGATCAAATTCTGGAGAGGGTGGCGGGTCGAGCGTTTTACTGTTTCCTAGATGGGTATTCGGGGTACAACCAGATAGAGGTCGCGTTAGAGGATCAGGAAAAGACCACTTTCACGTGTCCGTATGGTACCTATGCCTACCGTCGCATGCCCTTTGGGTTGTGCAATGCACCTGGTACCTTTTCCAGGTGTATGATGGGAATTTTCAGCGACATGGTTGAGAGGATTGTAGAGGTCTTTATGGACGATTTTTCGGTCTTCGGGGACTCATTTGATGGGTGCCTCGAGAATTTAGGCAAAGTCTTACAGAGGTGCAAGGAGAAGCACTTAGTGCTGAATTGGGAGAAGTGCCACTTCATGGTGACCCAAGGGATTGTGTTAGGGCACATCGTGTCCTCCAAAGGTATTGAGGTGGACAAGGCTAAGATAGACTTGATTCGTAATCTTCCTACTCCTAAGTCTGTCAAGGATGTGCGTTCATTTCTTGGACACGCTGGTTTCTACCGGCAGTTCATTAAAGATTTTAGTGCTATCTCCCATCGGTTGTGTCAATTGTTGGCGAAGGACGCATCTTTTGTGTGGTCCAATGCATGTGAGGAGGCATTTCTTAGGTTAAAGCGAAGTCTCACTACTCCGCCTATTGTGCAGTCTCCTGATTGGAGTCTTCCCTTTGAGTTGATGTGTGATGCTTCTGACTATGCAATCGGAGCTGTTTTAGGACAGAGGAGAGGGAAAGACCCATTCATGATTTACTATGCGAGCAAGACACTCAATGAGGCACAGATGAATTGCACCACTACTAAGAAAGAGTTGCTAGCGGTGGTGTTTGCCTTAGATAAGTTTCGATCCTATCTGGTGGGGTCGCAGGTCACGGTGTTTACCGATCATGCGGCCCTAAAGTACTTGATGACCAAACAGGATGCGAAAGCTCGCCTTATTCGGTGGATTCTGCTTCTGCAAGAATTCCATCTCATCATTAAGGATAAGAAAGGGGTAGAAAATGTAGTGGCTGATCATCTGTCCCGTCTGGAGTTTGAGGACCCCACCTCAGATCTTCCCATTAGAGATACCTTCCCAGACGAGCAGTTGTTCGCTGCTAATGAGTGCCCATGGTATGCTGATGTTGCCAATTATTTAGTGACTGGGCAGATTCCTTCTCATTGGTTTACCCAGGAGAAGCAGCGGTTTTTTAGGAGTGTCCGACAGTACATATTTGATGACCCTTACTTGTTCAAATACTGTGCAGACCAGATTGTGCGTAGATGTGTCCCCGAGTCTGACCAACAGGGGGTCATAGAGTTTTGTCATAGTGAGGCGTGTGGGGGTGACTTCTCTGCGAAGAAGACAACCGCCAAGATTCTGCAGTGCGGGTTCTGGTGGCCCGATATGTTTAAGGGTGTACATATGTTTTGTAGGTCATGTGACTGTTGCCA
This sequence comes from Vaccinium vitis-idaea, assembly GCA_963854785.1. Classification (NCBI taxonomy): domain Eukaryota; kingdom Viridiplantae; phylum Streptophyta; class Magnoliopsida; order Ericales; family Ericaceae; genus Vaccinium; species Vaccinium vitis-idaea. The sequence continues at coordinate 52,859 of CAWLAL010000286.1, read as the reverse complement.
AAAGCTTGGCAAGTTGTCTTCGCGTCATGAGATGCCCCTCAGGCCTATTCTTGTGCTAGAGGTGTTTGATTGCTGGGGCATCGATTTTATGGGTCCATTTCCTATGTCTCATGGTATGAGTACATCTTGTTGGCGGTGGATTATGTGTCGAAGTGGGTGGAGGCGATTCCCACTAAGTCTATGGAGTCGAAAGTCGTGCTAGAGTTTCTTAAGGCTAATATTTTGTCGAGGTTTGGCGTGCCACACGCCATTATCTCAGACCAAGGGACGCAGTTCACGAGTCGGTCGTTTGAAAGATTTATGGGGGAGTTCAGAGTTACTCATAAGGTGTCCACTTCATACCACCCCCAAACTAATGGGCAGTCCGAGTTAGCAAATAGGGAGATCAAGCGGATTTTAGAGAAGACCGTAGGTGTGACTAGGAAGGATTGGTCCACTAGGTTGAATAATGCGTTGTGGGCCTACCGCACTGCTTATAAGACCGTGTTGGGTGCTTCACCCTATCGGCTTGTTTACGGTAAGGCCTGCCACCTGCCTGTTGAGTTAGAGAAGAAGGCCTATTGGGCCATTCAGAAAGTCAACTCTAGTTTGAGTGAGGCGGGTGAGCATAGAAAGTTGCAATTGTGTGAGCTTGAGGAGCTTAGGAATGACGCGTATGAGAACGCTACTATCTATAAGGCTAAGGTTAAGGCGTATCATGATAGGAACATTCAGCGCAAGACCTTTAGGGTTGGTCAGAAAGTGTTACTCTATAATTCGCGTCTCCATCTGTTTCCAGGTAAGTTGAGGTCCCGTTGGGATGGTCCCTACGTTGTGGTTAATGTATACCCAAATGGTTCAGTCGATGTCCGCGACCCTAAAGATGATCACGTGTTTAAAGCTAACGGGCAGCGTCTCAAACCTTATTTGGAATTGTTAGAGGTAGGTGAACCTGATGAGGAGTTGGTCGATCCTGTTTATTCGGACGACCCAGTTGAGTAGGTGATAAGCCCCCAATATTGTATATAAATGGGACTTATCTCGTTCATTTATCTCACACACGCTCGCGCTTTACTCGGTTAATATGCGCGTAGTGTGTTTTTGTGAAGTTACAGGTTGAATGCGTGCATTAAGTGCATTTTGAGCACATTGGGAACCGTCCCAAGTCACCGAGGGCCACGTGCCCCATGGCACGCCAACACCGGGCCCCAAGGGCCATGAAACGACGATTTGGCTAACGGCCCGGGAATGCGGAATGTCACCAAGACGGGACGGTGCATTGGAAGTGGTTCACACACTTGCAAAGCTTCCGGGAGAGTACGGAAGAGAACGAGCACTCAAGTGTCCGCGGTGCATCTCCCTCGAGGGTCGCACGACGCATTTACGTGCTTAGGAGGAAGTCCGGTAGCACGAACGGCCAAGGGAGTGACCAAGAAAGGCCAAGGCACAATCAAGAATAGTCTGGATCGATCCATGATGAAGCTGGATCGATCCACAGTTGTAAAACAGCCAATAGATCAAGTTGGATCGATCCATGGATAGGCTGGATCGATCCGTGTTCAAGAAGAAGACATCCTGTTCAATCTGGATCGATCCAAGGCAAGGGTGGATCGATCCGCTGTGTCAAAGTTCAATTTCTGCAACAAAATTACTCAGGATCGATCCGGGGGCAGGGTGGATCGATCCACCTCAAGAAATACCCCTCCATGCCATTCTGGATCGATCCAGGAAGATGGTGGATCGATCCACATCACAAGAAACGCCCAACAGACTACCTTGGATCGATCCAAGGTGATGCTGGATCGATCCAGACTAGGATATTTTCTTCACCGACACACTTGGATCGATCCAAGGTGACGATGGATCGATCCAGACCAAGCCTAGGCAGTGATTTCTGTGCACTTTTTGCCCCTTCTATTTATGGCAAGTTTTTGTAAAATGTGAGGGCATTATTGACTTTGTTAGAGAGAAAAATAGGAGGAATAAATACTCTCCCCTCTCTTCTTCTCTCACACTTCTTACACGTTAGTTTTAGCTAGATATTTTGCTCTTCCTTCTCTCTTCCATGGGAGAACCTCCAAGCTCTCTCTCTCTAGTTTATTTCATGTAAGTGTTTGTCTACCGTTAATTTCACGTTTATTAAATATGTTGCTCTTGTTTAGCTCTTCATATTAATCTAGTTTATTTTCCATTCCATCTAGTATTTAGTTTACTTGATTTTCTAGCTTAATCCTTTGAAAACTTATGTTCTTAGTGATTGTTTGTTAAATTCTCCAAGTATAAAGTGTTAGGCAAACCTAGGATCTTCATTAAAAATCACTCTTTAGAATCTTTTGTCATGTTCTTTATTTCCTTTATAAATTTGGTCATGTCTTCCGTAGCTATGAACGAGTAGTCGGTTTAGGCTCGGTTATGGGGTGATTAGCACCCCGTGACTTAGGTTGATTCACTCTCCTCGCCATAATGAAAACCTTGCTTGTTAATCAAAGAGTTAGGATTAATTTCATGTATCAAAATTGCGATTTGTTAATCCCGTTGATCACACGTAGCCAATGGCTTGACCACTTGGCACGTGTGATGCTTCGGGCGATGTCAATCAAAATGTTTGTATAAATGGCACAAGAATCCTACTCTTTGAGAAACACCATCTCTTTTCAAACGAGTTTAATCACCAAATCTTCCGTTCGGGAAAGTCTAACGATATCCCCGAGCCGGTCATTTTAGAAGAGAGTGAATCGACCTAAGGCATGGGTGTTGAGAACCCCTAAACCTTGCCTTCTTTTAATTAGTTTTCTTAATCTCGAGTCATTCACGAAGTTAAGTGAATTCCACCCACAAATCACCAAAGCCAAGTTTGCCGCTTTAAGGCTAAACCTTCATTCGCGAAACAAATCAACACGCGCTGCGCATTCGGTCTCTGAGGACTCGACCCGGACTTCCGGTTATCATGCTATCGCCGGCCTAAACCCTACGCTTGGGGAATCAATATTGGAATACAATCCAAGGGCGCAAGCAGTAGGCTTTTTCAGCCTTGTTTTGACGGGTAGCTCACGCGTACCATGCTCTTCATTGAGTGTGGACCCGACCTCTAGCCATAGGGGTACCCATCATTGACTTGGGTTTTCATAGCTTCGCACGCCGCTATTAAAAGAAGGATCGTGTGCCCAGCCCCGGTTTGTAAGGGCAATTTTTATATATTCGTGTTTGTTTTTCAGTTTTAAAAAAAAAAAAAAAAATTTTTTTTGATGGTTGTGGACGGCCCACCGAGATTGCTCGAAAAAGATTGTGATTTGTTAGAGTCGCCACCCGGATTTGAGGTCCGAACCCGAGAAACCAATAAAAAATATGACTTGTTTGCCCATTTGAAAAAGATTTCACTAATCATGGCGGAACCAAAGATTTCTCGGATTCGGGGGTTTGGTTACGAGAGGGGAAGGGTTTTACGGCACCCCTCTCGCCCGGTCCGTGAACCGGTCTCTACTCAACATTTTGTGGGATTTTGGAAATGTTTAAAATTTAATCTATTCACATAAATGGGAATCGGGGATGGGAATCACATAGCAACAAAACATGCAAGAGATACGATTTTACTGTGGATGCTTGTGCGTGCGATCTACATGGATGATGAACATGATGCTACAAATATTCACAGAAATAAATTACAACAGAAATCGTACAATAACCCAAGAAATCATGGACATGAGACTTATTAAACTGTTTGCAATCTGGATTCCAGAATGGGGATTGAGCGCTCAAGGGTGGTGACTTGAGCGCTCAACCCTCATTCCACCCGAACATTTTCCTTGTTGGTTTTTGATATCTGATGATGCTTTAAGGCTTAAATACACCACAGAAAGATCACACAAGCATCACCTCTCTTTAAAATCACCAGAAAATGCTTAAAGCAAACTTTGCTTTAGAACCAGCTTGAGCGCTCAAGGATCATGGGTTGAGCGCTCAAACCAATTCTGCAAAACAGAGGGATCCTGACCACAAACACTATATTGACAACCTATACACACTAACAAAGAATTAAACCATAAGCCATCATCAGAATTGCTGGAAAACTGCAAATAAGCCAAGAACAGCTTGAGCGCTCAAAGATCTGACCTTGAGCGCTCAAGCCATAACATGGCTTTCCACTGTTTGACCTTTAAACTGATTTCCATACTTCCTCAGGACCACCAAAGACAGAAAACAAAGTTTCAAAAGGTTTGACAACCACTGTTTTGCAATCAAATATAAGGAATTCGAAGTTTTTGATGTTTAATCATCATAAAATGGTTAATTTGCATTCATGCATATAGTTTTGGTGTAGGAATAAACTGTTTTAAGAGCTACTTGAACGCAATTAACTCTTAAATAGTGATCAAAATCAAAAGGAAGCTCAGAAGTTAGCAAAACAGTGGCCTGTTCAGAACTAGGCTTGAGCGCTCAAGGCCAGAGGCTTGAGCGCTCAAACCTGCTGTAACTGCAAATTTGAAAAAGGTTTTTAAGCAACTTTCTGGCCTTTGTGAGTTCAATGCAAGTATAGAGAACTTGCTTAAACTCACTAGCCTTCCTCAGAAAGACCAAAACAGTGAGTTGATCACATTTTTTTACTACCTTTTGGAAAATGTTTGAGACTTGAGCTTGATTCTGGACTTTGAGAGGTTGATTATGGGTGTTCTTGGCTTGTATTCTGTACGAATTGGACAATGTAGATGGTTGACAGATGATCAAAGGTCGAATTTCTGGGTTTTGTGGATGGTATTGTAGGTGGTTTTATTGGTAGAAGGATGGTTTTGAAGAGAGAGAGGGAGAGCAGTGGTTCTTTGGTTAGAAACTGAAGGTAAAGAGTGGTGGAATTCGTCCCTCAAACCAGGGGGCAATGGGTGGTTTTATAGAGTGAGTGGGAGAGAAGAAAGGAGAGAGAGAGAAGTGGGTTTGGGTGTTTGGGAGTATTTTTTGTGTATTTTCGGAGTTGGTGGGGTGTATTATACGTATAGGGATCGTATAAGATCAACCACAGACGCTCCCATGCAGGAAATCTCATGATGAGATACTCTGCACATTGCTGACTGGACGGGGGTTGAGCGCTCAAGGCTGTGGACTTGAGCGCTCAAGGTGCTCCTCAGGGGTTTGAGCGCTCAAAGCCATGGGCTTGAGCGCTCAAGGCTATAGATGGCAGATTAATGGTTTGGCTTGGTTCAACAATGCTTGGGTTGGTTTGGCACATTTTGATTGCTTGGGTAGTGTTTGGTTGGTTTTGGGTCAAACTCAAATCATTTTCACCAATTCTAGGTAATTGTGATTGATCTGTTTCATCATCGGAGATGCACGAGCGTATCTCGGGTCTAAAATTGGGGTGTCTACAGTTGCCCCTCTTGGATGAGACTCGATACCATTGATTTGGTATGAGTAACGTCCAAGATATAGACACCCAACTCTTTATCCGTAATACCTCTCAAACTGCCAAAAGGAAACATTAAAAATCAATCGGTCGTGCCATTCAGGCTGCCTACGTACCCCACTATAGGGATCAGACCGGCGTAGTTCCTGGGGGCGTCAAACGAATGCAATGGGTTCTCCTGTCCCTCAGGACGATTGATCAAAAAGTTTGGTCCCTCAGGACAAATGATACAACACGAGTCAACGAGCCTTCCCGGGTCGTGAAACGCCTTAACGAATGAAGCAAATAATTGACATTGTGATTGTGATTGTGATTGCGATTGTGATTGTGATTGTGATTGTGTAGCTACCCTCTGAACAACGAGGAGGCTAATTTTAATGGGGCTATCCCTTGAGCAACAAGATAACCAATGATAAGATGATTGTCTACTGAGCAACGAGACAATCGATACGCTCTTGAACCGAACACATAAATATGATGGTTTTAGCGGCATGACAGTTAGGCGATCAACAAAAACTCAGATGACTAATGAGATTGACTTGGAACATGATTGCTATACATGATTTTAGACGAGCACGTGGCTTTCAAAATGATGATGTAAACAAGCACGTGGCCCTCAGACCGTAGTCAAAACACTTCGCGCATACGCTAACGCGAAAACATGATTGGTGAACTATGATTTAAACGAGCACGTGGCCCTCAGAAAATGATTTAAATGAGCCTAAAGCTCTCAGACCGCAGTCAAAATACTTCGCGCATACGCTAACGCGAAGACATGATACACAACACATCTTGATTGATTAACACGGTCTGGCGCGACCAATTGCCGAGATTTTAGATCCTTGGATCATTACGCGTTCAGTTGATTGGGACCAACAAGTCCAAAGTACGCCTACAAATCATAAAGGATGCCGAAAATGCCCCTGCAAAGCTTACAAAAGAAGCCAAGAATCCTGCCAGGATTGGGTTTGAGCGCTCAGGGTCCTTCCCCTTGAGCGCTCAACCCTACCTTGAGCGCTCAACTCCAAATTCTTGAGCGCTCAACTTCACAAGTTGACCCTCCAGCGCTCAAAAGGTCCAGCTTGAGCGCTTAGACCCCTGATCGGGGACGACGGTTCAGAAACATAACGTCCGTCTTAATTCGTTTTTTACTCCGATCAACCTTCATAACGTTCCAAAACTTTTCCGAAATCAAATCCTCATACTCCTCTCGCGATTCCGAACCAAACCCATTCGTTTCTCACTCAAATTTTCTGCAAAATCGAAAACCCCCAATTCCTAGGGCTTTCCCGCACGGTTTCGGTCCAATATCTGTTCGATTAAGGCTCGATTCATAGTTTAAATCGGTTTACAAGGAAAATCCCGACGAATCTCACGCTCCGGTGGACTCGCCGACGTCGAGGGAGGGCGATGGTGGTGCTAAGGTTTTGCCACCACCGAGCTTGAGCGCTCAAGGCCCTGGCCCGGCGGTTGAGGGGCCATCAGAGGCCGCGCCGCCATCCACGGCCATGGAGGCGGTTGGAAATGAAGAAAGAGAGAGGGAGAGAGAGGGTGGCAGTGGGGGGAGTGGTCTAAGTGGTGGTGACGGTGAGGGTGGTAATGGCGGTGATGATGGTGGTGCCGGTAGTGGTGCCGGTGGTGGTGATGGTGGTGACGGTGGTGGTGAGGGTAGTGGTGCCGGTGGTGGTGATGGTGGTGACGGTGGTGGTGAGGGTAGTGGTGCCGGTGGTGGTGATGGTGGTGACGGTGGTGGTGAGGGTAGTGGTGCCGGTGGTGGTGATGGCGGTGACGGTGGTGGTGCCGGTGGTGAGGGTAGTGGTGATGGTGGCCCGGCACCGGAGAGAGTAGAGGATAGGGGAGAGGGGATGGAGATGGTGGAGGTCCATGACGTGGACAGCGACGGTAGTGAGGATACAGTTGAGGAGAGAGGGACGAGCGGTGGCGATGGCGGGGATAGGGCGGAGGGTACTAGCGGGGTCACCAGGACTAGGGTTGACCGCTGGAGGATAGAGCCGAGACCTCGCCAGCAGCCTAGCGGAGTGGATAGGGGGAAGGCGGTGGTGATTGGCGGGGAGTCACTGACTCGGGGTCAGAGTAGTAGACCGGCGGATCAGGGGCCGGTTGGGATTTCTCGGGAGGATTATCTTGAGCACGCGCCGCCGGAGGTGGTGATGGCGGCCGCAGCAGATGCCCCGGGGATCTTAGATGCAGCGAGGGAGGCGGTAGTTGAGAGCAGAGAGAGAGAGGTGGCGATGCTACGGGAGGCCGCCGCTGAGGATGAGGCGGCGAGGGCTTTTTGCGAGGAGTTTGAGACAGAGGAGGCGGCGGAGGAGGCGAGGACACAGGCTGAGGAGGAGGAGAGGGCAGCTGGACGGAGGGTGACGGTGGTCCAGGCTGCTAGACTGTGGTTGAGGAGGGGGAGACCAGCTTTCGATGCGGCGACTTACGCTCCACCGGTGCACCTCTTCGTGCCTTCCGCTTCAGACGCTTACACTCCCCAACGGGAGTTATACTTTGGAGAGGAGGTGCTACTGGACCCCGAGGTCCATCTTTCGACAAACTGCCTGACGGTACACTTGCTTTTACTTCCTTGCTTCATTGTTTTCACGTACTTTAGTAATTAATGATCCTGATTTGCATTGAATGATTGAATTACTGCTTGTTGATGACTGGATTTGGATAAGAGATTGGACTGACATTTGATTGCTTGACTGCCTGTTTGATTGTGTGCAGAGTGACTTGCGCTTGAAAGCTCATGGGGGCATGGGCTCAAGTTGGGAGGTATATCAGCAGCTGCATGCCTCTGTGAGGGCTTTGGTGGACCTGGCCGGGTTTGGGAGATTCATCCCGACTCTCACGGGCACACAGCACGACCATGCTGTGGTGACAGCACTGGCTGAGAGGTGGAGGGACTCTACGAGTTCTTTCCATCTCACCTTCGGAGAGGCGACAATGACGCCGCTGGACTTTTCAGCGATCACAGGGCTGCAGGTAGGAGGAGACCCGATCCCGTTCGACTCTGGGATTGGCAGGGATGATGCGGCGCTGAGGTGGTTCTTGGGCTTCGTGCCCAACAAGGAGGGAGAAACGGCCACATATGGCCAATTCAAGACGAAGGGATTGGGCGAGCCGACTGACGAGGAGGATGCAGCACGGAAGGCGAGGTGCTACCTGTTATACTTGTTTGGGGCATCACTGTACCCAAACAGGCGTAACAGGGTGCATCTCTCCTATCTCGGAGGTTTGAGAGATTTCGCCAGGGCGGCGAGGTATGACTGGGGAGGGGCAGCGTTGGGAAGCTGCTACGCGTTCATGAATGCCGTCTCGAGGCGGAAAGGGACGGGCATTTCAAGACTGTGGAGTGTCTGGGAGGTAAAACTCAAAACTCTTAGTCTCAAATTTAATTGCATGCATTTTCAATACTCGCACTTGATTACCAAAATTTACACTGACTGACGGATTCGTTGTTTTCATTGCAGCTCTGGGCTTATGAGGTGTTGGGGTTACACCCCCCTGAGACACGGCACCAGGACCCGAACGTCATCCCCCGGGCGTTGTGCTGGGGTGAAGGCTTCCGCTACGGCGGCACAGCACGGGGGAACATCCATGTTCTCCGTGCTTCACTTGACAGACTCGCCGCTTCTCTGGTAAATATCGAGCTCTTTCTCATGTATTCAATTTGCTTTTGTTCTATTTCACAGTCGATTACTGATGCTCTTAACAACTCTTGCAGGTTCGCTGGGAGGTATGGGATGCCGTTGACGAGCCTTACCTGGCTCGGAGCAGGGAGCTCACAAGAGGGAGGGTCCTACTTGAGTGCCAGTACGGCTGGTTCTGGTACCTTGGTGACAGGGTGCTGCGCCAGTCGATACGGGCCAATAAACCACAGGTGCCAGGACGCCTTCCTCCCCGAGTGCTGATGACGTCCCGGTATACGCTGGCGGAGATTGAGCGCTACACGACGCCTGACCTGGACTTGCGCCAGTATCTGCGCCCTGCTTTGAGCTATATCGACTATCGGAGCAGGTATCTGGCCGGTCCTCTGAGAGCGGCAGAGTGGATGGAGAGGATGGAGAGGGAGAAGGCCGCGAAGGCGCGTGCCTCAGCTGGCGGGGTGGCAGGAGGTGAGGGTACTGGTACCTCATCTCAGGAGATAGCAGGGGCTAGGTGGTGGGTGCGCGTCACTTCTGCCGGGGGTGAGATAGGGGACATAGACATCCCAAGGCCTCCAGCAGACTTCCCGCGGCTCGCAGCACCGGTAAGAAACACTTCATTCTTTCAATTTGTGAACTTCAATTATGAATGCCCAAATGTACTTGATGACTCAAATTTTGATGTGCTTGCAGGTTTCACATGAGGCGGTACAGACTTTGTATGAGCAGAACTGAGGACTGCGCGTCCTGATTCGCCGCCTCATAGCCGGAGAGGAGGTTGCTATCCGCCGGGAGGGCGAGCCAGTACCTCCTGCTGCTCCTGGTCCATCCCGACTGAGAGTCGCACCGGTATGCAATTTACCTTCCTTGTGCTTTCAATTCCTTGACTATACCATGTACTGATCTTTTCCTTGTTTGCTTGATAATGCAGCCGCCCGTGATCAGAAAGAGGACACATGACGGAGCTGGTGGTCCTGGAGACACGACTGTGCGGCTTGGGCGTTCAAAGCCCGCGGAGGTGAGGCCACGGAGATCGACCCGTCAGAGGGTGGAGGTAGCACCTGGAGGGATAGTTGAGACCACGAGCTCGAGCGATGACAGCGTTGATGACGCTAACTATCCCTCTTCCCAGCAGGAGCGACTGGAGCAGCGGCAAGGGGACGAGACTGAGAGCTCGGACGAGACGATGGATGAGGCGGAGTAGTACACAGTAGATATAGAGTAGCTTAGAGTCTTGTTTTTGCTTTTATATCTTTTCTTTTTGATTGGGCCTGCGTGCCCCAGTAGATAGATGGATTGGGCCTGCGTGCCCCAGTTGCGGATTTCTTCATTGGGCGTCGTGTGCCCTGTACAGACTTGATGTTTTTGCCTTGCATGAATTTAGTTCAGTTTATGCACATGATTTGCACTTTCATTGTTCGTTGTATTACTTGCTGTTTTGATTGTACAAACGAACAACCTGTTGTAGAATGTACGCGATTTATCCACCAAACTCTTGAATTCAAACATCCGAGTATAAAGTTTTAAAATTCAACCTTTAAGAAAAGCTAACATGTTTGAGAATTTGGACGAAACATGATTATTTGAATTTATGTACAACCGGAAGATGTATTTACATGACGCGCAACTTGACTCACTTCCCACATATAAGCAATTAATAACAATTTATACCAAGTGACCTTAGAACGGAATTTGATGTTCATAAGGCAAATTTGAAAGTAAGATGCTTCATGAGCCTCTTTGCATGTACTGATTTACCATGTTACCACCTTGACCAAGTCAACAATGACATAAATGCCCCTGGGATCATGACCTTTCATCCGGAAAACTTCTAAAACCATTTTAGACGCGGTGATGACCGCTATTTCATTGCTTGAATGAGCCGTCGGAACCTCAAAACCTTGAGTCTTTGAAGAATTGCCCCGGGAAATATTCCGACAAGTCAAAAGTGCCTTCCGACACGTGTTTCAATGATTGGATATGGCTAGCAAGGCTTGGAAATGGATTTGAACATTTTGAGTGGCCATTTTAAGCTTGTATCTCGTATCCGTACACGTATCGGCTTGATAACTCGGGGCACGGGACGTTCCGTGAAGTCACAAATGCTTATTGAAACTTGGCTTGGGTGTTAAATGAGGTTTAAGAAGCTTGGAAAAGGTTTCGGGCATCAAACGTGCAATAATGCAGCTGCTGCAGTCTGCTGCATTTTCTGCAGGCCTTGAGCGCTCAATGGGGCTTGAGCGCTCAAGCTCACCACCTTGAGCGCTCAAGGTGGTCCGGGGGAAGTTGAGCGCTCAACTCTCTGGCCTTGAGCGCTCAATGCCTGTGCTGGGCTGGTTTGTGGTATTGCTTCCCAATGTATTTTTGGACTCTTTTGCATGGTTTCCTCTGCCCCAAATGTCTTGTTGCTCTGCTATAACCCCTTTCAAGCTTTGAACATCACCTTCCCACGGTCTTTTCACATTTTCCCCACAAATGCCATGCATTTCCAATGCATTTTCAAATTTTCAAACACAAATACTTTGGAAACATGCAATTGACCATCTTGAAAATGTAATCTTTGATTTCCAATGTTGCATGGCAAATTTGTAAGGTTCCTCACAAATCCCCTATAAATACCATTCATGATCAAGCTTATCCACACACCATTTCTACATCAATTCTCATTTCTCACTCCATATACATTCCTCAATAATTCTTCATTGCCCCAAACATGGCTTCCCTTGATCCTTCCATTATCAACACTTGGATTGCTAGCCTCGAAAACATTGATTGGTTCAACTTTCGGGGTCTTGGCCTTAATGCCCTTCGCCACCTCCACACTTTTCCTATTTGCCAGGATATCTTACGTGCCGCCGTCCGCTGTTGGGATTCGGAGCTCCATGTGTTCCGCTTCGGCATGCAAGAACTTTGCCCGACCGTCGAAGAATTTCAGGCATATCTTGGCGGTAATGCTTTCGCCGATCCCGTCATACCACCCATCCGTCAAAATTATGCCAACATTCTCAGCAGGAAGCTTGGCCTTGGGAGTGGTGCCGCGCGCTTTTTGATTCGCAATGAGACTCTCAACATCCTCCGTCTTTTTGCGGATTACAGCCCAACAGGCGATCTTTTAGATTTTACCGTTCAGAACAGGCGCATGTTTGCACTTTGCATGTGCCTCTTGGCATTATACTTGTTGGTCCCCGGAGATGGCCATCCCAGTTCTGCCATCGTCGGTGTTGCTGTTCAGATCGAACAGCGGCGGGATGTGGTTCCTTTGGTTTTGGCGGAAACAATCATGGGCTTGGATGCGGTTAAAACTGGGAGAACAGATACATTTGCTGGGAGTCCGCTTTTGCTTCAGGTTTGGTTTATTTGGTTTGGATGCTTTGGGTTTTTGGGAATTTTGGGGAATTTTTGGCTTTGGTTTTGACTTTGACTTGGGTGTTTTTGGTTTGGTAGATATGGCTGTGTGACAAGGTTGGGCTTTTGAGGGAGCCAGCAGATGATTGGGTTTACGAGCCCCGGACTTGGGTGAGTAGGCCGTTTGTGCATGACGAGCCTAATGAAGATGAATGGGTTGACTTCTTCAGATCATTGGAAGAGGATCACATCACTTGGAGGTGTCATTGGTTGCCCTTGCCAGATATGACGGCCAATCACATGGGAGACACATGGGTGATTTTAGCGGGACTGCAAGGTTATGCATATTATTTTCCACAGCGTATTCTCCGTCAATACTGCATTCGCCAAGAAGTGGAGTATATAGTTCCTGCTACTTTCTGCCTTCCCGTATTCAAACATTCCGTTCTTGAGCGCTATCGTACTTCTTGGAGGCACAGGGTTGTTTGGGCTCCTGATCCCTACCCAACTATTCATTTGAATGGACACTACAGAGATTGGATGAGGATGCAGATGAGGGCCATACGCTGAAGAAATTAGCACAACTTCCTTTCTGACCCACTAGGCTGTTTCCCAAAATAAATGGTGTTTTTTTTTTTTTTTTTTTTTATTTTTTTTTATGCTCAGCTTATGTAATCGAAGAAGTGATTTGAATAAAATTGAATGATGAAGGGTTTCCCCCTCTTGGTTCATCTAGTTCCATATGCTATCTTCTTCAAATATTGCAAAACTGCGGGCCAACTCATCAGATTTAGACCGAACCCCAAGACAGGGTTGCCTACGTATCCCTTTTCAAGGAATCAGGTCATGGCGTAGTTCAGGGAAAGGTTCACTCGAGTATTAACACTCTCCTTTTTGTGCTCTAAGTTTTGCCTGGTACCGCCTTTTCAGGTTTTCGGTCCAGCGAGCTTCTTTTAAATTTTTGCCTTAGATTTTGCCTAGACTGCCCAGTGTGGGTTTTCAGACTAGCAGGCTTGCTCTAATTTTTGCTTGGGTCGGTTCGCCCTTGCGATTTTCCGCCCAACGAGCATCTCTCAGGGGTAATATCGTTTGAGTTGGTCCAAGTTGACAAGATTGCTGAACTCGTTACCATCCAAATCAAGGATCACTGCTGCTCCACCGTCGAGGATAGTCTTGATGATGTATGGTCCTGCCCATTTTGGCCTGAATTTTCCCCGCGGATCGAATATCGGTGCCCGAATTTCCTTCACCACCATATCCCCTTCAATCAGATCCCTGGATTTCACCTTTTTGTTGAATGCGCGGGCAATTCTTCTCTGATATCCCTGAATGTGATACAATGCCCGCAACCTCCTTTCATCAAACAACATTAGCTCTGCAAATCTGTCGCTCAACCAATCGGCTTCGTTAATCTCACTTTCTATCATCACCCTTAGGGATGGTACTTCAAGCTCAATAGGAAGTACTGCTTCCATTCCGTAAACCAGTGAATAGGGCGTTGCCCCTGTTGGAGTTCGGATCGAAGTGCGGTACCCCCATAATGCTAATGGCAGCTTCTCATGCCAATCCCTGGATGACTCGATGGTTTTCTCCAAAATGTTCTTGATTGACTTGTTTGCTGCTTCTACCGCACCATTAGTTTGTGGTCTGTACACTGTTGATTTGTGCACCTGAACATTGAACTCTTCTAGTACTTCTGCTGCCCTTCCCTTGAAATGCACCCCGTTGTCTGATACGAACGCATGGGGGACCCCATATCGGTAGATAATGTTCTGCTTAATGAAATGAGCCACTTGCACCGCCGTTAACGTAGCATAGGAAGCTGATTCTACCCACTTTGTGAAATAATCGATCGCCACCAAGATAAATTTGTGACCATTTGATGCTGGTGGCGTGATTTTCCCAATTACATCTATGCCCCATACTGAGAATGGCCAGGGGGTTGCCATTGTATGAAGCTCAGTTGGTGGAACATGCATGAGGTTAGCATGAACCTGACATTTATGACATCTCCGCACATACTGAACGCAATCCGTTTCCATGGTCAGCCAGAAATACCCTTGCCTCAAAATCTTCTTTGCCATCATCAATCCGCTCATGTGGGGACCACAGATTCCTTCATGAATCTCCTCCATCACCCTTTTTGTGTCATCGCCATGGATGCACAATTTGTGCATGCCACAGTATGATCTTTTGTACAACCTTCCACCACAGATGATGTATTGTGACGCCAACCTTTGTAACGCTATCCGATCTTTCTTGTTTGCTCCTTCTGGATACTCTCCCTTCTCAACCAGATTCCAGATATCGTGGTACCAAGGCAGACCATCGTCAATTTCGCCGACATTCATCACATACTCGTATGCCGGCTTATTCCTTTGCTCAATCATGATTGGTCTCATTCTCACTCCCACAGGCAATTCCACCATGGATGCCAAAGTAGCAAGAGCGTCGGCAAACTGGTTTTTCATTCTCGGGATATGTGTAAAAGTAACTTGCTCGAATCGATGGATCAGGTCATCGAGGTCTTTGTGGTATGGTTTCAACTTTTCCTCTCGCACTTTCCAATCACCGTTGGCTTGAGAAACTACCAGATTCGAATCTCCGACCACTTCCAACTTCCTAACCCCAATTTCAAAAGCAGCCTCCATTCCAACAATGCACGCTTCATATTCTGCTTGATTATTGGTAACTTCGAAATTCAATTTGAAAGATAGGGGAATGTGCGACCCTTCTGGTGAGACCAATAGTATGCCGATCCCGAATCCTCTCTGATTTGCAGCTCCATCGAAGTACAATTTCCAAACATCCTCTGTTACTGTCATAACGTGTTCATCGGGAAATTGGAACTCTGTATCTTCTGGCCCTTCGATTGGGTGATCTGCCAAGAATTCTGCCACAGCCCTGCCTTTCACCGATTTTCGCGTTACATACTTGAGTTCAAACTCGGCCAATAAGAGCAACCACCGTGCCAACTTTCCAGTGAGTGCCGGTTTCTCGAACAGATATTTGAGAGGGTCCATCCGAGAAATCAACACCACCGAATAAGCTAACATGTAATGCCTTAGCTTTTTAGAGGCCCATACAAGAGCCCAACAAGTCTTCTCTAAAGAGGTGTATCTTTCTTCGGCTCCGACCATTTTCTTACTTAGATAATACACTGCCTTCTCGATACCTGCTTCACCTTCTTGTGCCAACATGCAACCCATTGCAGACTGTGTTACTGATAAATACAGAATCAGCGGCTTTCCAGGTGTCGGCGGCATCAATACTGGGGGACTTTGAAGATACTGCCGAATTGATTCGAAGGCTTTTTGGCACCTATCATCCCACTTGAACAGCACTCCTTTCTTGAGCAAATGAAACATCGGCTCGCAAGTTGAAGTCAGCTTGGCGATGAATCTGCTGATGAACTGAATTTTCCCAAGAAAACTCCGAACCTCTTTTTCCGTCTTTGGTGGCTCCATTTCTAATATCGCCTTGATTTTCGTTGGATCAACTTCAATCCCTCGGGTAGTGATCATAAACCCCAACATTTTCCCTGCGGTGACTCCAAATGTGCACTTCTGTGGATTGAGGCGCATCCGATACTTCCGTATCCTTTCAAAGAACTTGCGTAACGCCGGAAGATGTCCTTCCCTTTCCTTGGCTTTTACAATCATGTCATCCACATATACCTCAACTTCTCTATGCATCATATCATGCAACAAAGTTGTTGCAGCCCGTTGGTAAGTCGACCCTGCGTTCTTTAATCCAAACGGCATGACCCGATAACAGAACGTCCCCCATTCAGTGGTGAAGGTCGTTTTCTCCCGATCCTCTGGTGCCATCAAAATCTGATTGTATCCCGAAAAACCATCCATAAATGATAGCAGCGCATGCCCTGCCGTGTTGTCTACCAATACATCAATGTGTGGCAAGGGAAAATCATCTTTTGGACTGGCCTTGTTTAAATCCCTGAAATCTACACATACCCTGACTTTTCCATCTTTCTTGGGCACCGGCACAATATTTGCAACCCACTGTGGATATTCAGTTACCATCAAAAAGCCGGCGTTGAATTGCTTGGTGACTTCTTCTTTGACTTTTTCAACCCAATCTGGCCTGATTTTTCTCAATTTCTGTTTTACCGGTTTTGCATCAGGATACAGGGGAATCCGATGTTGCACAATTTCAGGATCGATTCCGGGCATATCTGCGTGGGACCAAGCAAAGACATCTTCAAATTCTTTGAGTAAATCGACGAGTAATTCTTGTTCCTCAGTAGATAGCCCGGAACCGATTTGAACCATGCGAGGATTCTCCTCATCCCTCAATTTAACTGAAATAACTTCTTCTTTTATTGGCTGAGCATGCCTTTCATTTTCCCTTTCGATTAGAGACTTGAGTTCTTTGGGTATTTCTCCCTCGAACTCAGTCTCATCATTGTCAGGGTCAACACAATTTATTTCGGGAACAGCAAAGTAAGCGAAATCGCCGTTTATTTCATTAGCAAAGCCCTCTGGGGCACAGTACATGGCATCAGACTCAAACTCGAAATAGAAATGACGACGTGGAGGGCCAAGAGGCACAAACTCCGACTCACAGCCAAATTCAAACCCTGACTCAGACTCGAACTCTAACTTAGTGAATGCATTGGTAAATTTTACAACAGGAGTGAAAGTGCAATTCTTGTATTCACCGACTGCATCCACTATCAGCACACTGGGATCATCGAGGGCCTCCTGTCCGAGCATCATCACAACTGGCTCTTCTTCATCCTTACCTGTCAGACTGACCTCATCGAACATTGACATCAAGATCCCACCATCCAAAGCCTCCATCCAATCTGCTTTAAGGTCTTTCACCAATTTCTCGACCTTTTCATGTTCATCTTCGCTGTCCCAAGCATCATTAGCAAAGATTTCGAACCCAGGGTGTACCTTTCCACTTATTTCATTTACAAACGGCTCAGGCTGGCCGCGATAAGGTGCATTCGACCCTTCTCCAACAAAGCGAATCCGACGGTTTGCACTGCTACTTGCTCCATTGGTCTTTCCCCTTTGCATCTCTTTCAGTGTAGGTTCGTATCCCAACCCGAAACGACCTCGCTGAGAAGGGAATTCTGGAAACTGAGCTACCCCCTGGTGAGTTCGTCCCAAGCCCGTGCCTGGCAAATAAGACATTCTTCTCATCATTTCGAGGGCTGTGGTGCTGATTGAAAAATCGTCATCAATACGAAGCGTAAACACACCACCAGACGTATCAAAAGCAAAGCCCCCAAGTTGAACATCATTCTCATCATGCATAATTTCTAACAAAGGAGCATTGTCTTCAGCATGAGGGCGGATGCCTGTATCTCCGTAGAGGGCAACTGTCCCACTTTCCAAACCGAGCAAAACCTTTTGATGCAGGGTGGATGGAACTGCCATAATATCAGATCGATGCATCCAGGGACGTCCCAACAGTAAATTGAACGAAGCTGGGATCTCAAGCACATGAAACTCAACTGTTGACTTAAACCCCTCTGCAGCAATTTCCATTTCAACAGTCCCAAGCACATTGCGACGAGTGTTATCATAAGCCCGAACAGTGAGACTAGATGGTGTGAAATCCTTTGGTTTGAGTCCCAAACATAAAGCCGTTCGAAGGGGGCATACATTGAGTGCTGACCCATTGTCTATCAATACCACCGGGATCCATTTCCCCATGCACTTCATGGTGACATGCAAAGGCTTATTGTGGTCAGTTCCCTCAAGCGGCAGGTCAGCTTCGGTAAAGGTTACAACATGTTTGGTTGGCTTAGTGGCAATGGTAGGCTTGGTGACAATAGCGGCCATCATGGCCTCAGGGGTGATATCAGGCGCAATTTCCATGCAGGATAATGTTTGAGCGAGTTTCTGACGATGCTCACTGGAGCTCATAAGCAATCCCCAAATGGTAAGAGCGGCTGGGGTTTTCTCAAGTTGTTTTTGGATGGGGTTTTCTTCGTTGGTTGGCGGAGGCTTCGGACGGGGAACACGACTGTTGGCAGTAGAGGTAGCTTGGGATTGATTGGTTATTGGGTTAAAGAGATTTTGGAAATCAGCTGGGTTAGCGATGGGGTCGCTAAGGTTGTTTGGTGTGGCTAGGTTATTTTGTGGAGCTGGGTCGTTTTGTGGAGCTAGGTTGAATGGTAGCTGGTTTGTAGTATTTGGTGGTGGGTTGGAGGTGTTTCCAGTGAACCTCTGAGGTGGTTGATAAAACCGACCACTCCGAAGAAGATGAAGAACCGAGTCGATGTCATCTCCCCATAAATCAGTGTAGTCCGTGTAGAAATCGACAAGATCCCCTTCCGCCTTTCTCTTTCCCTTTGCAATACTGGCTCCTTCCAAACCTTTGGTAATTCCTTCCACAGTCGCTTCACTCCAAACATCTCCATTTTCCATGGCAGCCTCATTAACAGCCCAAACCTCATTGTTTCCGACCCACAACGGTGCTATGCCCTCATTCTGATTGGCCCACATATTTGCTACAACGTTTTCTTCCATTTGTTGCCTCCAAACATCGGGTAGGCCTCCATTTAAAACCATGATGTTGCAGTCCTCCGGGACTTGCACTCGGGGTACCGGAAGGTTTTCATCAACTATGTAATCATAAGGTGTGAACTCTATTCCTTCCGTCATTCGATTTATTGCGTTCTCACTCATCATGGAGAAATCAGGGCGACCCTCCCATAATGGTTGCATTGGAAAATACGCTTCTTCGAAGAACATGGGAAGTGTGGATCCATCCAGAGGGTCGTTAGGGTCCATGAGCTGCCATTCATTAGGTGTGGGGTCCCATTCATCTTCTTGTGCACCATCGGGTGCCCCATTCTCTTCTTGCCAATTTTGTCCTTGTCCTTCTTCCACAGGTTGTTGATCTTGTAGCATAGGCAATGGTTCAAATAGATTAGGAAGCGCAAATCCATCCAGTGGATCCTCAAACATCGGATCCCAAAGTAGGTTAATCATTGCACCAAATGGAAGTCCTTCATTAAGCTGTTCATTATGCGGCCAAACTTCTTCATTTGCCACATTGTTGGCCACCATCTGCTCATACTCCCGAGCTTCCATTGCCATTATCAAATCACCCCATTCTTGCCACACAGTGGGATCCAAGTGGATGTCTAGAAAGCATACTTCGTGCTCAACAGGTATTGGCACAATGGGCTTGGGGTCTGTTTCGGGTAAGATGAACTGACTTGGGTCAAACGGAGTGGATTCTAGGTCTTTTTGAGTGGAGCTAAAGGTGATTTGGCCTATATCGGCACTCCTTTTGTGGGTTGGCAGAGGGTTTGTGAGGATATTGGGCTTTTCAGTGGGATCTCGGATTTGTTTGTTGTCAATGAGATCTTGAATCTCATGACGCAGGCGCTGGCATCTTTCAGTGGGATGACCGGGTGTCTGGTGAAATATACAGAAGGTGTTAGGGTTATATGTTGGCGGGGGATTTTGTGGAGGTGGAGTTGGCTGAAGAGGTTTGATTTTTCCCTGTTGTACGAGTCGTTCGAAAACAACAGGTAAAGGTAAGGGAAGTGGGGTGAAGATACGCCGTCCTCTTTGATTTTGCGGCGGTTGAATTGATTGAATTGGTTGAGATAGGATGGCGTTTATGGGTTCGGCTTTATGGGATTGGTGATTCATGGTGTTGGATGAGGTACCGGCTGTGTAACTGGGGTTTGCATACAGGGAAGATGTGTTCCCAATGTAGTTTCGCTTTGGTTTGGGGAATGAGTCTCCTTTCTTTAGCATCCCGCTTTGTAGAGCTTCTTCAATCGACAGACCCATCTCAAAGTAGGTTTCAAAGTTATGTGCTTGGGCCATGACCATGTACTGAGCCAAATCAGGTTGAAGGTTCTTGGTTATGATGCGCATTTGGTCCTTATCACTGGGACGATCGGTCATCTGCGCAGCCTTCGCTCTCCATCTTTTCACAAAATCCGCGAAAGATTCCCTTTCCTTCATCTTGATGCTCTCAAGCTCTCGAGTGGTGACTTTGAGTTGAACATTATACTCATACTGCTTAATGAAAGCAGCCACCATTTCTTCCCAAGTTTGTCTCTTTGAAATGTCAAGGGATAAGAGCCACTGAAGTGCAGGCCCTGTGAGAGTTTCGTGAAACATCTGTGCCATAGCAGGCTCATCAACTTCTTGTAATGAGAGGGAGCTTACATATGCCTGAATGTGTCCTCTCGGGTCCCCAGTCACATCAAACTTCTCGAAGTCTACATGCTTGAACCTCTTGGGAAGCTTTGCGCCTGGGAAGATGCAAAGTTTGTTCATGTCAAAGCCGGTAATGGCTCACTTTTCACTTTTAGCCACAGATTCTTCCAGCTTAAGTATTTTTGCTAGCATTTCAGCCAGCTGAGGATTTTCAGGGGGAGGAGGCTGTTCCGGATGTTCATCATTGGGAATCTCCTGATCCCGTGCTTCATCATCATGTACTCGCTGTTGCGGTGGGGGAAGTCGACCCTGGATGTTTACCATAATCGCCATCAGTTGAGCGATTCGGGTGTCATTTCGGACCCTCTCATCATGCATTTCCTTTCTCAGTTGCTCAAACTCATTTGGGGGGTTTTGTCTCTGTTCTTCTGCCATACTTGTCTCGGCCTTTGGTGATAAAGATCTAGACAATCTTTGTCCAGGAGGTCGAGTCCAAACAGGTAAGGTCTTCTTCTTCTTTGCAGGCCCAATGATTCAAGAACTGATTATAAAGCAAAAACCGGACTCAGATGTGTACTCGATGTGTCTATTATGCACAAAATGAATGAATCATGAATGCTCACTATCGTCTCGCCACAACTTAACTCACGGAGTTAGTCTTATTTCTAGCCTTAAGAATTAGTCTACCGGTTTCGGAACTCACTTAGAATCGTTTGCACAGCAGATTGTATCAACACCACGGGTAAGTCATTACTCGGTGAATACGGCATTTCAACCTAAGCCTAGATGTTGACGCCGTAGCACTTTTCTTAACCATCCGAGACAAAGCAATGAGATGTTGCCATCCAGTTGCAATCAATTCTAAGGCTAGTCCAAAACACGGGTGGCCGTTCGGGCACGACCAACACCGGAGGTATCTCAAACTCCGTGGATTTTAAGTCTCCTAGACTACATGTACAATCTTAGGGTTAGTCTACCGGATCTGAATCTCACTTAAGATCATCGCACAGAAGATTCTCCAACACCCCGGGTAGACCATTACTCGGCAGGTTAAACTCCAAACTTTGTTGGAATCAGAGCCAATCGCTTTTCTTGATCATCCGAGACAAAGCAATTTGGATGTTGTAATCCAGATATCAATGATCTTAAGGCTAGTCCAAATCACGGTGGCCGTTCGGGCACGACCCACACCGGGGGTATCTCAAACTCCATGGATTTTAAGTCTCCTAGACTAAAAATTGACAGTTTTGGAATATTGCCTCAATCCTCAAGTTTTTCTTTTTTTTTTGAGTAATAAGTCCTTGATATCGGATGGTCGGATTTGGGAAATCCTGGTCCATACCACTTCCGACAATGATCTAAGATCAGATGCCTAAGGGCGATTGACCCTCCTCGGGCCAAGGTCCCTTAAACCTGTTTAGATCATTGTTTAGGAATTCGATGATCCAAATTTTCCCACGTCCGGCCGTCCTAAAAGGCTATCTCGCAAAAACAACGCGCATATAGAATGCACGATTCATCATTGGGCCAAGGCAACCTTCTACTAACTGTAAAGGCATTAAAACCAGATAGGATATGTACACAGAAAACCTATACCAACGACGCTCGCAGTGACTATATACAATGCAAATGTATGAATGCAACACGGCATGGTGGGAAAAAGCGGTAACACATAGCACGTAACAAGATGGAGCATGTAAACCTAACGCACGGGTGGATTACTAAACGTGGGGTTCTATGGTTAATTATATGCAAAGGCCGGTTTTGGTCACTGAGGGTACCCCGGACTCAAAATCAAAACTGTCTCCTACCGTTTGAAAACGATAGTGACAATGTGATTTAGCACGGTCGAGGGCTGCTGGGCATTTCGGGATTCCCTGTCACCGGCAAGCCGGGCAGGATTGCCAAAACACGCCAGCGGGGTTAAGAACCATGCAAGTGCAATGCAAAAATTAAATTTCAAACATTTGAAAAATCCCACAAAATATTTTTCGAATTAAACCCACTTTGATTAACACATATTTCGATAAAATTACACAAGTGCAACAAAAATTGCACAAGTGTAATTAAATAAAATATATATTAATCAACAGTCCCCCAGCAGAGTCGCCAGCTTGTGGACGGCCCACCGAGATTGCTCGAAAAAGATTGTGATTTGTTAGAGTCGCCACCCGGATTTGAGGTCCGAACCCGAGAAACCAATAAAAAATATGACTTGTTTGCCCATTTGAAAAAGATTTCACTGATCATGGCGGAACCAAAGATTTCTCGGATTCGGGGGTTTGGTTACGAGAGGGGAAGGGTTTTACGGCACCCCTCTCGCCCGGTCCGTGAACCGGTCTCTACTCAACATTTTGTGGGATTTTGGAAATGTTTAAAATTTAATCTATTCACATAAATGGGAATCGGGGATGGGAATCACATAGCAACAAAACATGCAAGAGATACGATTTTACTGTGGATGCTTGTGCGTGCGATCTACATGGATGATGAACATGATGCTACAAATATTCACAGAAATAAATTACAACAGAAATCGTACAATAACCCAAGAAATCATGGACATGAGACTTATTAAACTGTTTGCAATCTGGATTCCAGAATGGGGATTGAGCGCTCAAGGGTGGTGACTTGAGCGCTCAACCCTCATTCCACCCGAACATTTTCCTTGTTGGTTTTTGATATCTGATGATGCTTTAAGGCTTAAATACACCACAGAAAGATCACACAAGCATCACCTCTCTTTAAAATCACCAGAAAATGCTTAAAGCAAACTTTGCTTTAGAACCAGCTTGAGCGCTCAAGGATCATGGGTTGAGCGCTCAAACCAATTCTGCAAAACAGAGGGATCCTGACCACAAACACTATATTGACAACCTATACACACTAACAAAGAATTAAACCATAAGCCATCATCAGAATTGCTGGAAAACTGCAAATAAGCCAAGAACAGCTTGAGCGCTCAAAGATCTGACCTTGAGCGCTCAAGCCATAACATGGCTTTCCACTATTTGACCTTTAAACTGATTTCCATACTTCCTCAGGACCACCAAAGACAGAAAACAAAGTTTCAAAAGGTTTGACAACCACTGTTTTGCAATCAAATATAAGGAATTCGAAGTTTTTGATGTTTAATCATCATAAAATGGTTAATTTGCATTCATGCATATAGTTTTGGTGTAGGAATAAACTGTTTTAAGAGCTACTTGAACGCAATTAACTCTTAAATAGTGATCAAAATCAAAAGGAAGCTCAGAAGTTAGCAAAACAGTGGCCTGTTCAGAACTAGGCTTGAGCGCTCAAGGCCAGAGGCTTGAGCGCTCAAACCTGCTGTAACTGCAAATTTGAAAAAGGTTTTTAAGCAACTTTCTGGCCTTTGTGAGTTCAATGCAAGTATAGAGAACTTGCTTAAACTCACTAGCCTTCCTCAGAAAGACCAAAACAGTGAGTTGATCACATTTTTTTACTACCTTTTGGAAAATGTTTGAGACTTGAGCTTGATTCTGGACTTTGAGAGGTTGATTATAGGTGTTCTTGGCTTGTATTCTGTACGAATTGGACAATGTAGATGGTTGACAGATGATCAAAGGTCGAATTTCTGGGTTTTGTGGATGGTATTGTAGGTGGTTTTATTGGTAGAAGGATGGTTTTGAAGAGAGAGAGGGAGAGCAATGGTTCTTTGGTTAGAAACTGAAGGTAAAGAGTGGTGGAATTCGTCCCTCAAACCAGGGGGCAATGGGTGGTTTTATAGAGTGAGTGGGAGAGAAGAAAGGAGAGAGAGAGAAGTGGGTTTGGGTGTTTGGGAGTATTTTTTGTGTATTTTCGGAGTTGGTGGGGTGTATTATACGTATAGGGATCGTATAAGATCAACCACAGACGCTCCCATGCAGGAAATCTCATGATGAGATACTCTGCACATTGCTGACTGGACGGGGGTTGAGCGCTCAAGGCTGTGGACTTGAGCGCTCAAGGTGCTCCTCAGGGGTTTGAGCGCTCAAAGCCATGGGCTTGAGCGCTCAAGGCTATAGATGGCAGATTAATGGTTTGGCTTGGTTCAACAATGCTTGGGTTGGTTTGGCACATTTTGATTGCTTGGGTAGTGTTTGGTTGGTTTTGGGTCAAACTCAAATCATTTTCACCAATTCTAGGTAATTGTGATTGATCCGTTTCATCATCGGAGATGCACGAGCGTATCTCGGGTCTAAAATTGGGGTGTCTACAATGGTCTTGTATAGCCACCCACTCTTCCATTCAAGTTGGGGGATGGGGAGAAAAGTATGACACGTGAGACTGCGTGAAGGTCTGGTGGGGTTTCTTTCTTTGTTTTCTTTATTTGTTGTGGCCCGGCTTTCACGAACGAGCAGTACTTCAGTCTTTTGCAGGACGAGCATGCTACCACACCAGCCTTGGTAGTTTGGGCCTCTCCGCCAGAGTGAGTGCGGCACTCAGGAGCCTCGAGCAGGGGTGCCACGGAATGTGGCGGTTGTCAGTCCAATAAAGCTTTGGCGTGGCTCTGTGTGACTAGTTGTGGACCTATTTAGGTCCGAAGGAGCGGATCCTGGGACCAGTTCTGATGACGAAACGCAACAATGATGGCAACTTCCCCATACATCGGCCGGGGTCATGATGGTTGGCTGCCATCCGACGGTCCATCTCTTTCGCTTATTCTTCTATTTTTCTGTTTGTCTTCATGCTCTGAGGACAGAGCAATTTTTAAGTTGGGGGAAGGGGTGTACGTTGTACACGTTATTTTTGTTTTGAGCGTTGTTAGTAGGTTAGGGGTCATTTTTTAAAAAAATTTGGTTAATTCTTGAATATGGGGATACGATTGTTATGCTTGTTTGTATGAGTTAGGTGAGCATGCTAGATTCTCTTCTCGTTGTTGCCTGTTTAACTTGTTCACATGCATATATCTGACATCCATGTTTGACTATTTTCCGCACCATAAGAAAGTTTGAGTAGGTGTTCCCACGTTGTGCACAGTATGTCCTTAAAGCATCCCATGTTTCATTGTTCTTCACTTTCCGCACTCGCATAAAATAGTAGGCGTTTGTACCACATATCATATTTTAAATATTTTGCATGCATGTGTGAGAATTGGTGATGTGCTTAGGGGATGAAACAAGGCCATCTTTGCATAATTAAACCACTAAATGTGTCCCATTGATCCCATTTTAAACCAGTCTATGTTAGTTCCTGTGTCAAACCTAGGAAACCGGTGTTTGGATGGTGTGTCAGTTTGGTGGTCCAACTCTGTGCACATTTTTAAAGGCCTGAATCAAGGAGCATTGTTGTTAGGAAGAATTTAAATTTTTCTTATGGATGCCATGTTCTTGAAAAAAAAAAAAAAAACCCTTAAACCTTAATCCTATCTAAAACCCCAACCCTCACTCAAAACCAATTTTTCCCACCATTAAATCCCTTTTTAGAGAGAGAGATGAAATTTTCGGCCTTCTTCCGCAAAAAAAAAAAAAAAAGGTTGCTCGGTAGCGCTACACCTAAAGTGGTGTAGCGCTACCCTATGTTCTGTCCGAAAAAAAAAATCAGCGAATATCTCCTTGTTCTCTCTCTCTTCCTCACTTTTCATTTTCTTCTCCATCTTTCTTCTTCTTCTCTTCATCCAACCTCCATTACCCATCAAACCCTAACCCTTAAACTTCCATAAATCCTCCAAAACTTCACCAATCTTCACCAAAATTTACAGAAACACTCCTCTGACTCTCCTCTACCATAATACCCAAACCAAAATTCCTCTAACCCACCAGATATCCCAGATCAGAAAACCCAAAAACTCAAACTTTTTAACCCAAAAACCCACCAAGACATGGCATCTAAGAAGCAAAACATTGGCAGAGGAAAGGCAGTGGCTGGGTCCTCTAGTGGAGTTGAGGAAGTTCAACCGGTTCGGGCTAAACGTAGGGACTGTGATCAGATAGATAGAGATAACCAGGCGAAATGGGAGGCCTCGATTAAGCAAAGGGGGGTGAAGAACGAGAGGCACATCATAAATGATGGGTTATGGCCTGAGAACTTCCCGCCATTCCAAGCCATCCGGGACCAAGGTATGAGTTTCTGGTTTGAGCCCAATCCTGGTTATAATGCTGCATTGGTTGAAGAATTTTATAGAAATATGACTGTTCCGGAGCCGGGTACCTTTTTGACCCCGGAGGCACGGATTATCTCTAAAATAGGCAATACCCCCGTGTTTATTAATGCCATGGAGATAGCTCTTGCATGGGAGTATGTGAGGCCTACGGGGCCCACGAACTACCCTAGGCCGGATGCGACTTTTAATGATGATGAGGTGAATGGATACTTGTATGATGATCGTAGGAATGCTAGGATTCCCCACTGGCCTAGTCGGTTCACGGAGAATTATCGGTTCATGAATCAGGTGGTGTGTTACAATCTATATCCTAGGGGCAAGGAGGGTGCACCCTAGAAATATGTGGGGAATTTGATGTTTGCATTTATGGGGGAACCCACTGTTTGTGATTGGGCCCTGTTTGTATTCGGGCAGATGTGTGATTTTAGGGATGCCCCTACCTCGCTGAGAATGCCTTTTCCGTGTTTGATAAGTAAGATTTTGAGGAGTAAGAATGTTCTGGCTAGGAAATACCATAGCAATGATCCGTTGAGTCCCAAGGATATGGATTCTTCCATCCTCACTCGGAGTAGGGCGCAGGTAAGAGTTGTTGAGGGGTCGTTGCTTACTCCACCGCCACCTAATGCTAGCACCAAGACTTGGCTTGAGAAGATTTTCGGGTGTGTAACGGGTTTGGCAAGGAGTAACCGGAAGCTGAAAAGGGAACAAGCACAGTTGGCAAGAAACCAAATGGATTTGATGGATAGGCAGCGCATCTGGAGGCGCGAATTTCTGGGCAGAATCCGGGGCCTTTCCAACCTAGACAGTGGCCGAAGTTGGAGGTGAGCGATGACTTCGCGGATGCACCGGTGGAGGAGGAGCATTCGGATGCTGGGATTGGAGAAGAGGACTGAGCACGGAGTTGGACATGGTCGGGGTGGTGTTAGTATTATGGATTGTTATTTCATGTGTTGTTTGGGTCAAAAACTCTGGTATTTTATGTGTTTGTTTTTGTTGGTGGTGTGACCGTAGTATGTGGGTTGGTGGTTTGAGTTGAACTTTATTCGTTATGTTGTGATTAGTATGGTGGTATGTATTAGTATTATGTGTTGTTCATGATTGTGTTATCTGTGTTGGTGGCGGCCAGTCTGGGTAGACTGTCCATGCGCTTCTATAGGCCGTCACCCTTTGCATGTTGTCCTTCCTTTGTGAAACCACGGTCATTATAAGCCTAATGAAGCCCTTAGTTGACCCGATGCACGTCCTTTGACTCTCCTGCATCCATGTGTTATATTTAGTTGTGAATGTGTGGTATCTTGATTTGAGAGCTTCCATTGCATATCTCGGCGTTGTTTTGACTGGCACGTGGTGATTCTGTTCATTCCACGTTGATCGCCAGGCGCCTCGCATGGGATGTAGAGTGTTTCGGTGAGTACGAGTGATATTGTGGCACGTGGGAGCTTTCTATCTTAAACTTTGTTGAGGAATGGAAGTATTCGAATTTTTGCTAGGGCATGCATGTGATCGAGTTGTGGGTACTAAAAAGATAATATTTAAATTGCTCATTTGATTTTGTACAGGTTGCATAACCCTCGTATCCCTTATTGAGTCGTTGTGTTTATTTCGTTGTTTTCGTTTCGTTCGTTACTAAGGACTAGCAACGCTCAAGTTGGGGGATGTGATAGGCACGTGGAAAGCTTGCTTTTGAGCGCCTAAGTAGGGTGGTTTAACATGTTAGACGTGCGTTTTGAGCTTTATTTTCCATTTGATATATGCACGTGGTGTTTTTGGGTGTTGAGCATAATTTGCAGGAAATCTAGGGATGTGGGCGCGAATTTTGAGACATAGGGAGTACATGCACGTAGACCAAGAGTTAGAATGGAACGGATTTTGCATGGAAGTGATCGTAACCCGCCGGGAGCGCTACCCCATTTCTCTGGAGCGCTCAAGTTGGGCACAAAAGGGCTAAAAAATGAACAGAAGGATTAGGAGCGCTACACCAAAAGTGGTGTAGCGCTACCGCTTGGTCAAACCGTCAACGAGTCAACAGCCGAGTTCGTACGGACGAGCCGTGATAATGAAGCGGTAGCGCTACACCTAAAGCTAGGTAGCGCTACCGAGAGCTTAGTAAGGTCATCAAACGGCAGCATTTTGCCCATCTCGTCGGGTTTTCGTCGGTTTTTATTAGGATTACGGATTTAAGTATAAATACTCGGTTTTAACTTGTATTAGGGATCCAGATTTTTTACCTAGGGTTTTGTTCTTAGTTTTTTCGGCTGCAGTCCTTCAGATTTTCAGCATTCTACATTCAGGATTATTCAGATTTTCAGACTTACAGCTGTTGGTTTGGTGATTTCAAGTTTTATTCAAGACCGTTTTCATATTGCAATCTACGGTATCGTTTTCTGTTTTCTATTTTAATTCCCAAGCATGTTTAGATCTAGGGTCGTGATAATTTCTGTTATTATGAGCATTATGAGTGAGTAGTCGCATACAGTGCGGCTGCGGGCGAAAGCGCTTCGCTGTTAGGCTAATTGATGTTATACCTCGGGGCCGAATTTACTTAAGTTTCAAGCAATTTTAGGGAACAGAAACTCTTTTAACAAACAAAACCCAGGCATCGCCGGAATTCGAATGCGCGCGGAATCTGGTGACAGGTGGTGCGCATTTGTTAGGGAGCCTTTCTCGTATTCTAAAATCAGTAAAAGAGGAATTGTGGCCCGAGTAAACATCGGTTAGGCTAGTCACGGACGCTGGGTTCCCTCAGCCGTGCTCTCATTTTAATTTGCATTAAGTAAATCAGTTCAGTAGTTAGTACATTAATCTCATCAAATCAAGGGGTGGCTACCTAAGAGCCAGGTTAAAAACTACAATTTCACCCTTTTGAGTCAAACACTGTTAGTCGTCTCTGTGGTTCGACTCCGGTACTTCCGGATATTGTGTTGCACTGGTCGAGAGTCCTACGCTTGGGACGCGTCTTTATTTTTAGTCACCTGGTCGGTCAAGCAATATGCAATCCACTTATACATTAATGTTGCGTTTGTTAAATGCAAAATTTCTGACAAAAGGAATTTAGTAATGTGATTTTCGTAATATTATGAATTGGGAGGAAAATAAAAGGAGAGCAAATGCATTCACTTGACTTCTATCAAACATGTACTTGCATGTCCATCTTTTTTTGGGATATTGTCCATGAAGAGAGTGAACAATCTCTGAGATTCCCTGGCCTGATTTTATTTTTAGGTTTGCCAAATGCATTCACTTACATTTGTATCAACAATTACAGAAACTATCTAACATGGGATATGTGGAATTTATCCCAGTTCCGGTGCGATTCATCGAAGGTTGTCATTTCCTTATAACGGTTATGGCAACTAGTGTTATTGAGATATATTGAAGATCAACTGCTTTGCTAGGGATGAATGATTGATTTTAGTTAAGAGATATATTTGAAGTTCAAGTGCTTTGTCAAGGATGGATGATTGATTTTGGTTTTATGATCAAGTGCTCTGCAACTTCATGAAGTTCTGTGCTTATGGTCTCACATGTTTGTCTTTGTGCTTGCTTTGGATCCTCACGATTGCATTTCAGAGAGTTAGATTTTCTGGTGCTAGATCGGTTAAGCA
Source organism: Vaccinium vitis-idaea (assembly GCA_963854785.1). Lineage (NCBI taxonomy): Eukaryota > Viridiplantae > Streptophyta > Magnoliopsida > Ericales > Ericaceae > Vaccinium > Vaccinium vitis-idaea. Next base: position 22,614 of record CAWLAL010000286.1, on the reverse strand, counting down.
TGGTTTAAGCTCTCAATGACCTGATCGATCTTAGAGAATATTGTACCCATTTGATGCTAGTTTTTTTTTATTCAATAGCTGGGCTTTTCCATCCTTGTAACTAGTTTTAGACAGAACATTGGTGCCCCATGGTTTGCATTTTTTGGGGTTGGTCTCTTGCCAACAGTGTTTCGGGGTTTGGAGAGGCATATGATTGTCGGAAGAGTTGGGTGCCAACCTAATTGGGATGATTCTTTCTCGTTGAGATACCATTTTTGTCCTTCTCCCTTTAATCTTTGTAACCTTTACTCAGATTTATAAAAAAAAAAATCGCTGTTTAAAAAAAAAAACTAGTGTTATTCTAATTAATGCTAGCTTGGGAACTCTAGTAGTATGGAAACTTGACACAAAGGTAAATAAGTCGCTCAACTTAGGGATGCTTCCTTTGCTCTCTGACTCTTGCCATTCGCTCTCTCCGTCTCTTTCTACACCAACCCTAAAAACTTGTTTCTTCTTTTCACTCTTTACCTGTAGCCAGTGATGAAGAAAAGATGAGTTCTATGAGGAACCACGTAATTTGAAGATATGCTTTGGGCTGTTGTCGTAGACTTCCAAGTGATCAGAGAATGACTAAGCAACACTCATGCAAGAAGCACACACCTCTCTCTCCCCCTCTCCACTCTAGAAATTCACGATATTATTTGTATGCTTGTTGATTGTTGATGATATAACATGAGCAACATCCATTTTCTCCTCAAGTGGTATAATTTGATGAAGTTGAGATCTAAAGGATCAAGAACTGTTCGTGAACCCATTAATTGTAAATGGTAGTTGTCTCTTCTTTATCGGCAACACAAAAAATTAGGTGAGAGGTTTATATAGACGGCTAGGAGATCAACAAATTGAAACCATGGTATCATGAACAATAATGTTAAGATTATTATGTTGCCCAATTATTTTTATTGTGTCTAACGGATAAGCCATATCAAATGCATGAGTTGTGCACAATACATTGGCGCCGTAAAAGTTTTGATTATCCATCTCGCTTTAATGTTCATCTTATGGTAATCTCTGTGATATTCGCATTGGATGTACTCCTATGATTTATTTGTAATATTAATACAAAACCACAATCAAAATATCTGTCATAGTAAATGAGTTCATATGTAACTTGCGACGATATTCTGTTAGTTCCCTTGTAAACAGAGATCTACATGTGTTGTGATATTAAATGAGTTCACATGTAACTTGTGGCATTATCAAATTTAATTTCCATTTAAACCGAGATTTTTGTGCATATTGTTATACCTTAATGGGTCTGCATGTATCATGTGGGTTAATTTGGGAGAATTCATAGTTGTCAGGTAATTGATTATCATAATATCATAATTTTTGTATTTGGTGTCATATTAGTAGTTGTCATGGAACCAATTAGTGTACCTACGATATACACATCCTCAAGTATTTTTTGTCATTAATTACTGTGAAGATTTCTATATAACTTTTTCGAATTGCCTTGAAAAGTACTACAATACACATTTATATTGGATGCGTACGATATTTGAATCATCTTGAATCCATCTTTCATTCAATATTTACATAAAAAAATAGTTAGTGTAGAAATTTATAGCGTTTGAATATATTTTTATAACATCAAGAAGAACACTTCTAGCATTCAAAATTTCAAATACCTGCATCCTATATTGTTGGTTCCTTTGAAATCCAACTATTTAAGGGAACATAATTATTGCCTTGGACTTTGTTAATTCCCCAAATTTTTCCCGTGATCTAATGTTTCTTGAAATCCCAACTTATTTAAAGGTGGAAAAAAGGAGGGTAAGGTGGAAAAAAAATGGACGATCTTTTTGAGACATCCCAAAATAGAATACTGGAGCATCTCTTTTCGAAATTACATGGTAATTGCCAATTGGTGTTTTGCGCCAATGGCAAATGGGATGACTCCTCATCCTCTTCATATTAAATTTTTTGTTTTGGATAACATGATCATTGATCCTTTAGTAATCTTTAGAGATCCGACACGCATAAAATGGAAAAATTTGAAGCTCAATACTTACGAAACAAAGAATGAATGGCACCATAGAAATAAAATTAAGTCTTTATTTCGATTCAGTTTCAACAGATTACTATGGTCGACATATAAATGGAAAAATTAAAGCTCATCACAAGATTGAAAGACAGAGAAAGCAGTAACATCAGCAACCAAAGCAATCTCTTTATTTCAATTTGATTTAAACAATTAAACCAAAGACAATAGCTTAGCACAACTAGTTGCACACATGATTCGGCGATACATATACCACCGACGTCAACCACTCTCTTTGCCTGGGATGCAGAACTCCTTCGTGAACATCACGTCGCGGAAAATACGACCACCCATCATCGAGACCACAAGAACCATGATGCGATTGTAAATCATGTTTGCCACAATTTATATAGGCATTGACAGCGTGACATAATAAATATATGAATCACTTTCCCAAAATATTACTGATATTAAATACTTTTGCCTTGTTGTGCTTACAGGTGAATCCTTGTTGTTATATATTTACTCAATTTAAATATATGTTTGTGCTGTATCAAGCCAATGTCTTGGCTATATTCTAAATATAATGTAGGTTTGACCAGTAGTGAACAGTTACGGCCGTCCGTTCGACAATCAACAATCCGAATTAAATGAAACTATAGTATATGTATGATAATTTGGACTGTTGATTGCCGAACGGACGGCCATAATTACTCACTACAGAAGTGTAGTGAACAAGTTACTACAAGCCCGGCCCCCAATCTGGGTTGATTTGGTTGCAATTGTAAGTCTCGCTTTCTTGATGGTACACCACAAACAACAATCCAGTTACAATGAATGCAAAAAAAAAAAATTTCCGGCATTTTTTCCTCAAGCAGCTATTCTTTATGCAAAGAAAATTCAATGTAAATCATCTTTTGAGTATTCGCATTTTCCGATACACATACAAAAAAAAAAAAAAAAAAAAGCTGGACAAAGGTTATATAAGTCTTGGGAGGGTAGCCAAAGTGATGTCAGAAATCACAAAACATTTTGCATATTTCGGCATTATTGCATTACCTGTTTATGTTTGGCTTACCTTAGTTTAACCAATATTGGATTTAATGACGACACGTTTGTAATATCTAGAGTTTCCACTTCAGGAGAAATTTTACAGTGCCGGGTGGGTACCACGTGGTGCTTGCAACACTGCATCACAGCCGTCAAAAATTATTTTGGACGATCCGGTAAGAGTGTATTTAAAATCCGGACCATCCAAAAGTGTTTTGAACGGGCAAGATGCGCGACGCATACCCCTACGTGGTACCCATTCGCCACTAAAAAAATTTATCCTTCAATTTCAAATGGGCTTCCTACTTAAGTATTGAAGTAAATGAGAAACGAAATAGTATCGTGATTACTAACTTGCCCATTTATCTTTTCTTTCGGCTAAAACATTCAGCAAATTACCTCTAATATATGATAGCAAAGTTTACTTTAATTCCCATTGAGGACACGCTCAGTTTTTAATTACCACTAAGGTCTAAGGACAACCTCATCAGGGCCGGCCCTGGGTAAGCCCCACAAGCCTCCGGGCTTGGGCAACCCCCCAAGCCGGGGCACCAAAAAAAATTTAAAAATTTCGTAATTTAATAATAAACATTAAAAAGGTTACCAAATCTAAGACAAGGTGCACTGGTCTAGATGGTCCACCGATGGTGTTAGTGTCCCGTGTGAGCTGGGTTCGAATCTCTGCAGTTACTTTCTTGCACTAAATTTTCAGTTCCATCTAATATCTTTCCCTTATTTTATTTTATTTTATTTTATCAACTGCCTCTATTCTATTTTTTTCCCTTAAAGTCTAAAACCACACTCAAATATATAAATTTATGAGACCATAGAAACAGGTTCGTATGTACGAGCCGCACATATTTATATATGTGTTTGTGTAAATGGGTGTACATTTTAAATGTGATTCTAAACTTTTTGTTTTTTACTGCCCAATGAATATTTAAAAAAATTACATTAGTCAATTATTTTGCAAGAAATTTTTTATTTAATAAACAGAACAATATTGTACAAGTGATATGTTCTTACATTTGAATAAAGATAATTATCCCAATGGTGAAAAATTGAAAACAAAATCGAGCAATGTAACACAATTTGTAAGTTTTTCACACTAATCATAGTAAAAGTACGAGGATTGTTCCTTTAAAAAAAAAAAAAAAAAAAACTCGTACAAATATATCTTTCCCCGTTTATGTTTTATATCCTTTTAATATAATTTTTTTGTAATTTTGTAGTAATTTTTTTAAAAAAACTCTTAAAAGATGTATCCAATATTAGAAGTTTTCTTGGGGCCTCTAAAATGACTTACGAATTTTGTAATTTTTTTACTTGTATATTTTTTTGAATTTTTTGTGACTTAATATTAAGTGGGCAACCAAGTTAGGAGTCGGGCTTGGGCAACCCAAACCTCGGGGCCGACACTGAACCTCATAATAAGATTATTCTTTGGCCCTTCAAACATAGATTTAAACTTTAATCTCCTCCCGCCTCTCACTTTCAATCTCTATGCACCCAACATCCACTTCTGGTCGGCGAACAATTTCCAGGCGGTGAAATTTCATGAACTTTGAGCTCATAAATTTCACTGAAAATTTCACGAGTTTCGAGCTCGTGAATTACACTGGATTTCAAAACAAAACTTTATTAAACAACCTCGTGAATTTAACCAACTTAAAGCTCGTGAATTTCAAAGCTTAGAGCTTGTGAAATTCACTAGCTTATAAGAGCTCATGATCAATTTGACAAATCTCACTAAATTTCACAAAGCACAACTAGCTCATGTATTTCAATAGATTTTAAAATACATCAATCACCTCTTGAATTTCATAAGCTTCGAGCCCGTGAAATTTATTAGTTTTGCATGAGCTCGGTTGGTTTTAAATGCAAGTAACTACTTTAGAGCTACGCGTAAACCACTTAGTGAATTTCATTACCTTCGAGCTCAAGAATTTCACTCGATTTTTTAACACAACAATCACCTACGGAATTCCATTAGCCTCGACTCCTGAATTTTACTAGTTTCGAGCTCATAAATTTCACTAGGTTTGAACCGAATGGATACCCACCAGTGCTTGAAACAATGAACAGAACAAGTAGCGTGAATTTCATTAGCTGTGAGCTTGTGCATTTTATTATCTTTGAGCCCACGAATTTCATTACTCGTGATTTTCACTACTCATGGATATCGATCATGTTGAAAGCTAACCTTGATTAAGAATAAAAAACATGTGTTTCTACTGTTGGCTTGGAGGCTTAGAGATAAGCCACATATCTTGACTTTGGAGTTACGTGATTGCAATTACTTTGAGTTAACTGATTGTAGTTATCTATATTAGGCCGGTTTCTAACAAATGCATAAATTTCCCCTTATATTTCTGAAATTACGCTACCCTCAGGTAATTAATATCCCCGCGTTGGATTCACAATAATGCCTTTAATATTTGAGAAAACTTTTTCTTACTAAAAAATAATGCTAGGGGCACTTAACATTTTCCTGAAATAAACAAACTGGCCGGGACGGAGGAAGCGTGATGTTTAGAGTAGACAATATATATCCTACTACATACTCTTTAAAAGAAAATAAAAAAGTCCCCCACACTTAATTTTGTTAACACATTTAACAAAATCATTTTATCTCTAACATTATTTCATTTGCTGATAAAAAAAAAATAAAAACCTTATTATTCACAAAATAAGGATCCAAACACAGCAACTACTCGCATCTGATGTATCAGCGGCTGCAAAATCTTCGTCAGAATTCACGTAGATTACACCACCGAGTTCCATCAATTGGTAACCTGGAATGATCTTGCAGAAATAGAGGAGCAGTTGATATCGAGGTATGTGGGAGGATTGCGTGAACAGTTCCAGTTTACGTTAAATATGTTCGAGTTATTCTCTGTCTCCGATGCCTATCAAAAGGCGTTGCAAATAGAAAAACAAGCTAGTCGTCGGCCTTCTTTGATTCCGTGGAGTGCTACGGCTCGACCCACGGTCATTGAAGATATCGCAGGTCTGTCTCTGATGCCTATCAAAAGGCATTGCAGATAGAAAAACAGGCTAGTCGTTGGTCTTCTTCGACTCCGTGGAGTGCTACGGCTCGACCCACGGTCATTGAAGATATCGCAGGGGGAGCCCAATTCGAATTTCACATGCAAAATGGGTTCTTATTCAAAGGAAATTTGTTGTGTGTTCCGAAGTCCAGCCTGCGGTTGAAGATCATTAAGGAATTGCATGATGAGGGGCATGTGGGCTAGGATAAGACTTATGTATTGGTGTCTGCTTGCTATTTTTTGCCGACCTTGCGGCGTGAGGTTTATAAGTTCGTGGCGGGGTGTCATATTTGCCAAATTTCCAATGGTACAGCCACTAATGCCGGGTTATACTTGCCATTTCCAATTCCTTCCCAGCCATGGGCCGATGTCAGCATGGATTTTGTATTGGGGCTACCACGTACACAACATGGTCATGATTCTATTTTCGTGGTGGTCGATTGATTTTCAAAGATGGCACACTTTATCACTTGCAAGAAAACTACAGATGCTGTTAAGGTGGCGCAGTTATATTTTTGGAGGTTTATCGCTTACATGGGCTACCTATGTCTATCGTTCTGATCGGGATACCAGATTTTTGAGTCATTTTTGGCGTTGTTTGTGGAGGCTGGCCAACACTCAATTGGATTTTAGTACGACTTATCATCCCCAGACCGATGGCCAGACTGAGGTAGTGAACCGTTCTTTGGGAAATTTACTACGTAGTTTGGTGGAGGATCATCTCAAAAGTTGGGATCAAAAGCTGTGTCAAGCAGAGTTTGCTTTCAACCATTTTGTCAATCGAAGCACGTGATTCTCTCCTTTTCAGGTTGTCTATAGGTTTAATCCGCGCACACCAGTCGACCTAGCTCCTGTTCCAATCTTGAAGCACTCTAGTGGCAAGGCTGAAGATTTCATGAAGAATTTACAATAGATACATGCAGAGACCAAGTCGCGTTTGGAGAGTAGTACAGCTAAGTACAAGGCAGCGACAGACACGAAGCGGCGACTAGTGGAGTTTGAGGTTGGTGATTTCGTTTATGCGGTCCTCACTAAAGACCGTTATACATCTCACGAGTATAACAAACTTGTTGCTCGTAAAATTGACCCCGTTGAGATTATTGAGAAGATCAATCCAAACCCCTATCGTTTGAAGCTCCCCAACCATGTTCGTACTGCCGATGTGTTTAATGTCAAAAACCTAATTCCATTCCGACGTGATAACTCGTCAGATGATGATGGAAATTCGAGGGAGAATTTCTTTTTAGAAGGGGAGGTGTAGACACCCCAATTTTGAACCCGAGATACGCTCGTGCATCTCCGATGATGAAACGGATCAATCACGATTACCTGGAACTGGTGAAAATGATTTGAGTTTGACCAAAATCAACCAAACATTACCCAAGCAATCGAAATGTGCCAAACCAACCCAAGCATTGTTGAACCAAGCCAAACCATCAATCTGCCACCAAGAACCTTGAGCGCTCAAGCTTGAGGCCTTGAGCGCTCAAACCTCTGAGGAGCACCTTGAGCGCTCAAGTCCATGGCTTTGAGCGCTCAACTCCCGTCCAGTCAGCAACTTGCAGAGTATCTCATCATGAGATTTCCTGCATGGGAGCGTCTGTGGTTGATCTTATACGATCCCTATACATATAATACACCCCACTAAGTCCTAAAATACGCCTAAAATGCTCCCAAATACATAAACCCACTTCTCTCTCTCTCCTTTCTTCCCTCCCACTCACTCTATAAAACCACCCATTGCCCCCTGGTTTGGAGGAGAATTCTACTACTCATCATCTTCGGTTTCCACCAGAAAAACCACTCCTCTCTCTCTCTCTCTTCAAAACCATCCTTTTACCATTAAAACCACCTACAATACCATTGATCAAACCCAGAAATTTGACCTTTGATCATCGATCAACCACCTACATTGTCCAATTCGTCCAGAATACAAGCCAAGAACATCCATAATCAACCTCTCAAAGTCCAGAATCAAGCTCAAGTCTCAAACATTTTCCAAAAGGTAGTAAAAACATGTGATGAACTCACTGTTTTGATCATTCTGAGGAAGGCTAGTGAGTTTAAGCAAGTTCTCTATACTTGCATTGAACTCACAAAGGCCTGAAAGTTGCTTGAAAACATTCTTCAAATCTGCAGTTACAACAGGTTTGAGCGCTCAAGCCTCTGTCCTTGAGCGCTCAAGCCCAGTTCTGAACAGGCCTCTGTTTTGCTAACTTCTGAGCTTTCTTTTGGTTTTGATCATCGTCTGAAAGTTAATTGTGTTCATGTAGCTTTCAAAACAGTTTATTTCCACACCAAAATTACATGCATGAATGTAAATTAACCATTTCATAGTGATTAAACATCAAAAACTTCAAATTTCTCATGTTTGATTGCAAAACAGTGGCTGTCGGTCCTTTTGAAACTTTATTTTATGCCTCTGGTGGTCCTGAGGAAGTAGTAAAATCAGTTTAAGGGTTAAACAGTGGAAAGCCATGTTATGGCTTGAGCGCTCAAGGTCAGATCTTTGAGCGCTCAAGCTGTTCTTGGCCTATTTGCAGTTTTCCAGCAATTCTGATGATGGCTTACGATTTTAATTCTTTGTTAGTGTATATAAGTTGTCAGTATAGTGTTTGTGATCTGGATCCCTCTCTCTTGCAGAATTGGTTTGAGCGCTCAACCCATGAGCCTTGAGCGCTCAAACTGGTTCTAAAGCAAGTTTGCTTTAAGCATTTTCTGGTGATTTCTAAAGAAAGGTGATGCTTGTGTAGTGTTTCTGTGGTGGATTTAAGCCTTAAAGCAGCATCAAATATTAAAAACCAACAAGGAAAATGTTCGGGTGGAATGAGGGTTGAGCGCTCAAGTCACCACCCTTGAGCGCTCAATCCCCATTCTGGAATCCAGTTTGCAAACAGTTTGATAAGTTTCACGTTTATAATTTCTTGGGTTAGTGTACGATTTCTGTTGTAATTTATTTCTATGAACATTTGTAGTTTCATGTTCATCATCCATTTAGATCGCGCGCACAAGCATCCACAGTAAAATCGCATCTCTTGCATATCTTGTTATTATATGATTCCCATCCCTGTTTCCTATTTATGTGAATAAATTAAGATTCAAACATTTTTTAAAATCCCACAAAATATCAAGTAGAGACCGGTTCACGGACCGGGCGAGAGGGGTGCCGTAAAACCCTTCCCCTCTCGTAACCAAACCCCCGAATCCGAGAAATCTTTGGTTCCGCCATGATCAGTAAAATCTTTTTATATGGGCAACAAGTCATATTTTATCGGTTTCTCGGGTTCGGACCTCAAATCCGGGTGGCGACTCTAACAAATCACAATCTTTTTCGAGCAATCTCGGTGGGCCGTCCACAGGAGGATAATGTAGTAGCCATGGAGGAAGAGTCTTTTCGGCATTTTAAGCCTATGGTGGAAAAATCGTAATTATGCTGCTGTGGAATTTTGCGTTGGGCCCACTTGGGTCGGACCCGAAACGGCCCAACGATCAAGACCCATTGCCTATGGCGATGACGTACGTCATTTTTCGGGCTTTCGTCGCTGTTTAGGGCTCCGAATGGCCAAATTTGCCGTTTAAGGAAAGATTTGACTTGCTAATTACTTGGGCAAGGAAAATCCGAATTAAACTGCGCTTTTGGGAAACATTCTAGAATTCTCTCTAGTTTTTTATTTTGCTATTATTTTCGAATTTTTCATTTTTGGTAATTTTGCGTTTTTTATTGATTTGGCTTCCTTTTCGGAGTAAATCAATTAGGGTTTCCGGTTTCCTATATAATAAGTTGTAAGCCATAAGGGCAGGACAGTTTATGATTATTATTGAATGAAAAACAGAGTCTAGAGAGTATTTTCTCTAAACTATCCAGTTTGTGTTCGATTGTTGCACGTCTTTTCTGTAGTTCATAAGGCGCCCTGCATCAGTCTTCCATTCTCAAACTCTTTTTTATTTTATCAGGAAAAGTAACATTTTATTAGGGAAAAGGGGGAAAAGGTTTCAATCAACCAAAGGTTGGAACATAGTCATAAGGAGCAAATCCCTAAACACCTGGGGCCTAAAAAACCCAGATAAAACAATTAAATCAGATAGCACCTCGCCTAAAGAGCCCATAATATATAATAAAGTCCAGTGATAGGCGCGTGGAAAGCTTTCTTTTGAGCGCCTAAGTAGGGTGGTTTAGCATGTTAGACGTGCGTTTTGGGCTTTATTTTCCATTTGATATATGCACGTGGTGTTTTTGGGTGTTGAGCATAATTTGCAGGAAATCTAGGGATGTGGGCGCGAATTTCGAGACATAGGTAGTACATGCACGTAGACCAGGAGTTAGAATGGAACGGATTTTGCATGGAAGTGATCGTAATCCGTCGGGAGCGCTACCCCATTTCTCTGGAGCGCTCAAGTATGACACAAGAGGACACAGAAAGTGAACAGAAGGTTCTTGAGCGCTACACCATTTTTGGTGTAGCGCTACCGAGAGTCTTCGAGGTCAACGGCAACAAGGCGGGTCAACGGTCAAATCGACCCATAAGGGGCTCGGTAGCGCTACCTATCTTTAGGGGTAGCGCTACCGGTTGGTTATCTCAGCCATTGAACAGCATCGTTTGGTCTTCGCGTGGAATATTTTCAGATTTCCGTTGTTTTCATATAAATACTTGTTCTTAACTCAAATGAGGGTTCCAGAATTTTTACCTAGGTTTTTACGTTTTGAAGTTTCGGCTACAGTTTTCTTTCAGCATTCTACATTCAAGCTTGTTCCAGATTTTCAGATTTACAGCTTTTGGATTGGTGTTTCTTATTGATAATCAAGTTTGATTTCTCCTTGCAATCATCGGTATTGTTTTCTATTTCTGTTTTAATTCGCAAAGCATGTCTAGATCTAGGTTTATTATAATTTCTGTTACTATTAGCATCATGAGCGAGTAGTCGTATAGAGTGCGGCTGCGGGCGAAGGCGCTCCGCCGTTAGGGTAATTGATGTTCTACCTCGGGGCCGAATCAACTTAATTTTCGAGCAATTTTAGGAAACAGAAACTCTTCTAACAAACAAAACGCAGGCATCGCCGGAATTCAAATGCGCGCGGAATCTGGTGACAGGTGGTGCGCATTTGTTAGGAAGCCTTTCTCTTATTCTAAAATCAGTAAAAAGAGGAATTGTGGCCCAAGTAAGCATCGGTTAGGCTAGTCGCGGACGCTGGGTTCCCTCAGCCGTGCTCTCATTTTTAATCTGCATTAAGTAAATTAGTCCAGTAATTTAGTAATCAATCTCATCAATCAAGGGGTGGCTACCTAAGAGCCAGGTTAAAAACTACAATTTCACACTTTTGAGTCAAACACTGTTAGTCGTCTCTGTGGTTCGACTCCGGTACTTCCGGATATTGTGCTGCACTGGTCGAGAGTCCTACGCTTGGGACGCGTCTTTATTTTTAGTCACCTGGTCGGTCAAGCATTTTTGGCGCCGTTGTCGAGGAACGACAACAAGTGTTCAGAGGTGTAGAGTCGTAGTTTATTTTTGTCTTTAGGTTAAGTCATCATAGGTAGAGGTAAGAAGGAGTCTCCTAAGCAGGACCCTCTTTATTTTCGTGACCCTACACATCGATTAGTTCGAAGAGAACTGGGGTCGAGTCAGCCTTTGTCTCCTAGTTTTTCATCTTCTAGTTTAGAGTCAAACTCAGCTGAGCATCAGTCAGAGTGTATTCCCATTAGTGGTCTTTATATAGAGTTGCCGTTTGAGTCAGTTAGTGTCAACAATCCACTTTACCAGTCAGAGTTAGAGTCAGTTGAAATGGGAGATCAACAAGTAGTGCCTCCGTAGTCCTTGAGGCAGCACTTACATCCCGAGAGGACCACTCCTCCCGGACCCATTGTGTTCCCTCGAGAGACACAAGAGGCACGCAATGCCTTCACAGTAAAACCTGGTGTCCTAAATAGCCTCCCTAATTTCCATGGGAGGGAGTGCGATGATCCGTACGAGCACGTGCGGACATTTGAGGGGTTAGTGCGCAACCTTGCGTGTACTACCCAATATGAGAATGCTTGCCTCAAGCTATTTGAGGCAACTCTGAAAGATGGCGCGCTTAGGTGGTTCCGAATGCAAAAGCCTCGATCCTTCACCACTTGGGCACAAGTGCGTGACGCATTTTATAGGAAGTATTTCTCTGAGGCTAAGACGAATAGTTTAAGGCGTCAAATTCAAGGCTTTAGGCAGGAGAGGGGTGAATCGTTTCTCAAGGCATGGGAGCGCTTTAAGGAGTTACTCCTAAGGCTGCCACACCATGGCTTTGAGAGAATTCAGTTGGTCGAATTCTTTCATCTGGGTCTTAATGCTGAGACACTCCAGCACATAGAGTATTCTTGTAAAGGGGACGACTTCTTGTCCAAAACAGCGGATGAGGGTTGGGATTTCCTAGACGACTTAGCGGATAGGCAGAGGGCCCTAAAGCCATCTGACTTTGACCGGTCTGGACCTTCCGGGTCCACTATTATTCTTGTCACCATCCGTGACCAACGACTTCAGGCTCAGGTAGACAAGATGGCCCAGGAATTTGAAGAGTTTAAGGTGAAACAGGTACATCAGGTTAATGAGGTAGCTAGTGAGGAAGTTTGTGCGTGGTGTGATTGTAGAGGGCACACCGTGACTGCTTGTCCAGCGTTCATTGCCGCCAAGGGGGCGAGTCAATCTAATCAGGATGAGGTCAATGCAGTCCGGAGTTGGGATAATTCGTATAATTCGGGATGGAGGGACAACCCCAATTGTGGGTGGTCTGACCCCAGACCCACAGGTGGAGGCCAAGCACAATTCCCTGCGCTACCTCCACCACAACAATTTCCACAGTCCCAATCTTCCAGGCCCCCTCAGGGCCAAGTCATCCCATATAACTACCAGCCACAGCCTGGTAGGGGGGCAAGCCCATCCACTAGTGGTCCTCCCCCAGGTTATTCGCAGATGACCGTGCGTAATCATAAGTCAGAGGATACTGTCAATTACCTGATGCAGTCACAGACGACATTTCAGACGGAAATAAGACAGCAAATTGGGGCCCTTACAACCCAAATGTCACAACTCACTGCAGTTGTCAGTCAATTGCAGCAGGAGAGGGGTAGATTTCCAACTCAGGGTAGTTCAGCGGGTGCCCATTACTTAGGAAATCCTACAGGTCCTAATACTCAGGGTCAGAATCAGGAGGAGGCTAAGTCAATCACCATTCTCCGGAGTGGGAAATCGATTAGTAAGACCATTCAGACAAAGCAAAAACAGGTTCCACCCCCGGAGCCAGTGGATGCACCGAGAGCAACTCCTGATATTGTCAATATCCCTAGGAAGGAGGTAAAGGATAATGAGGAGTCACCTGAGGTGGTGGTGCCTGCGGTTGCGGCTCCCATGACTCAAACGCCGCCAGCAATGCCATTAGCTCCATTTCCACAAAGGCTGGCGGCGAAGCCTAAGCAGAGTATGAACCTTAAAATGTTAGACCTTTTTAAGAGGGTGCAATTCCCTATCACTTTGATGGAAGCAATTGAGTCTTTTCCCCAGTGTGCGAAGGTTCTGAAGGACCTCTGCACACCAAAGCGCAAGAGTCAGAACAATGGTTCTGACCGAGGTAGTGAGCTCCATTTTTCAGACTGAGATTCCTGCCAAGTGCAATGATCCAGGGTGTCCCACCATCCCTATAGCTATCGCAGGGCAGACTTTCGATAAAGCGTTATTAGACTTGGGAGCGAGTGTTAATTTGCTCCCTTATTCCGCATACTTGAGGCTAGGCCTAGGCGATCTGAGAGCTACTCCTGTCACACTGCAGTTGGCAGACCGGAGTGTTAGGGTGCCCAAGGGTGTGGTAGAAGATATGATGATTCAGGTAGGTGAGTTCCAATTCCCTGCAGATTTTATTGTCCTAGACACCTGCTTAAATCCTGAGGTTTTAGAGAAGACTCCTATCATCCTAGGTCGTCCTTTCTTAGCCACCTCTAATGCTGTCATGAATTGCAAAACTGGCAAGGTCCAGTTGTCTATTGGCAAGGAGAAAATGGAGGTGGATGTCTATAGTGTCGGTACCTTGGGTGAGGATGAGGAGGAGTTCGATGAGTTATGTTTGGTTGACACGCTCGTTCAGGAGCACATTGATACAGTTTTATATAAGGATCCTCTGGAGATTGCTCTTACCGCCGAGGAGGCGTCATGTTTAGATTCTCCAGAGGTGGTCAATCTGTTAGATATGTTAGAAGTTGAGGATTCAGTAGAGGAAGTTTGTGGGGTCTTTTATGACCCAATGTTCGAGCCTCTGGGCAACCCTTCGCCCAAGGTTCTTCCGTCTTTGGTTCAGCCGCCTAAACCAGAGTTAAAGCCTCTCCCGGACACGCTTAAATACGCCTTGTTGAAGGGCAATGATACTTATCCGGTTGTGATCTCCTCATCCCTTGAGGAGGATCAATAGAGGAAGTTGTTGACGGGTAGTTTACGCGTATCATGCTCTTCATTGAGTGTGGACCCGAACCCTACCATTAGGGGTACTCACCATTGACTTGGGTTTTTATAGCTTCGCACGCCGCTATTAAAAGAAGGATCGTGTGCCCAGCTCCGGTTAGTAAGGGCAATTTTTATATATTCGTGTTTGTTTTTCAGTTTAAAAAAGAAAAGCATCATTATGGTCTTGTATAGCCACCCACTCTTCAATTCAAGTTGGGGGATGGGGAGAAAAGTATGACACGTGAGACTGCGTGAAGGTCTGGTGGTGTTCTTTATTTGTTTTATTTATTGTTGTGGCCCGGCTTTCCCGAGCGGGCAGTACTGACATCATTTGTTGCCTAGTAGGTAGTTGGTTCTTCAGTCTTTTGCAGGACGAGCATGCTACCACACCAGCCTTGGTAGTTTGGGCCTCTCCGCCGGAGTGAGTGCGGCATTCAGGAGCCTCGAGCAGGGGTGCCACGGAACGTGGCGGTTGTCAGTCCAATAAAGCTTCGGCGCGGCTCTGTGTGACTAGCTGTGGACCTCTTTAGGTCCGAAGGAGCAGATCCTGGGAGCAGTTCTGATGACGAAACGCAACAATGATGGCAAATTCCCCATACATCGGCCGGGGTCATGATGGTTGGCTGCCATCCGACGGTCCATCTCTTTCCCTTATTCTTCTATTTTTATGTTTGTCTTCATGCTCTGAGGATAGAGCAATTTTTAAGTTGGGGGAAGGGGTGTACTTTGTACACGTTATTTTTGTTTTGAGCGTTGTTAGTAGGTTAGAGGTCATTTTAAAATTTTTGGTTAATTTTTGAGTTGTGGGGATACGATTGTTATGCTTGTTTGTATGAGTTAGGTGAGCATGCTAGATTCTTGTCTAAATATCTGCCTGTTTAACTTGTTCACATGCATATATCTGGCATCCCTGTTTGAGTAGTTTCGCACCATAAGCAAGTTTGAGGAGGTGTTCCCACTTGTGCACAGTATGTCCCTAAAGCATCCCATGTTTCGTTGTTCTTCACTTTCCGCACTTGCACAAAATAGTAGGCGTTTGTATCACATATCATAGTTTGAATATTTTGCATGCATGTTGTGAGAGTTGGTGATGTGCTTAGGGGATGAAACAAGGCCATCTTTGCATGATAAAACCACTAAATGTGTCCCATTGATCCCACGTTAAACCTGTCCGTGTCAGTTCCTGTGTCAAACCTAGGAAACCGGTGTTTGGGTGGTGCGTCAGTTGGTGGTTCAACTCTGTGCACATTTTTAAAGGCCTCGAATCATAGGAATCAAGGGGCATCGTCGTTTTGGAAAGTATTAAAATGTTGCTTTTGGGTGCCATGTCGTTAGTTTAAAAAAAAAAAAAGAAAAAAGAAAAACCTAAACCTTAATCCATTTCCCTTTCCCCCCAAATTAACCCATCTTCATGATAAGAGAGAGGTGGAAAGACGGTCAACTGATCCTTTGATCCGTTGCTATGAATTTCTACAAGTTTTCCAGAAAAAAAAGAAAAGAAAGAAAAGAGAAAAAAGAAAGGAAAAAAAAAGAGGAAAAAAAACGCAGTCAAGTTGAGAGGGACCATCCGATTTTTCCCCACTCTCTCTCTCTCTCCACCCCACCATTCTCCTTTTCCCTCTTCCTTCTTCTCCATTCAAACCTTAACCTCTAAACCTTCCAAACCTAAACACCAAGGTTATGGAACCCTAAGAGGCAAACTGAGCTGGAATTGAGCTATGATTTCGAGGATGTGATCGCGAAGGAGTGTTGAGTATTGAGCTGGACTGGGGGTGGTGTTATTTCATGTGTTTTTATTGTAGTCCTGTCATTTCATGTGTTATTTCATTTGGTGGTGTGACGTTGTGCATGTAGTGGGAGTTGATGTGAGTCGGTGGTTTGAGTCTTGTCATTCTATGTGTTGTGTTATCCCGTACTCTTGTTATGTTTGTGTCGAATATTGTGTTGAGCACCGGTGTGGTGCCGGAGTCGAGGTGGCGGCTAGTCAGGGTAGACTGTCCATGCGCTTCTATAGGCCGTCACCCTTTGCATGTTGTCCTTCCTTTGTGAAACCACGGTCATTATAAGCCTAACGAAGCCCTTAGTTGACCTGATGCACGTCATTTGACTCTCCTGCATGCATGTGTTATATTTAATTGTGAATGTGTGGTATCTTCATTTGAGAGCTTCCATTGCATATCTCGGCGTTGTTTTGACTGGCACGTGGTGATTTTGTTCATTTCACAATATCACTCGGCGAGTATGAGTGATATTGTGGCACGTGGGAGCTTTCTATCTTGAACCTTGTTGAGGAATGAAAGTATTCGGATTTTTGCTAGGGTATGCATGTGATCGAGTTGTGGGTAATAAAGAGATAATATATATACAGATTGCATAACCCTCGTATCCCTTATTGAGTCGTTTTTGTTTCGTTGTTTTTGTTTCGTTCGTTACTAGGGAATGCTTGACCTAATCCTAGACCTAAATTAATGGGTTGCCCCAAGCGTAGGGCTGAGACCGGTGTAGCATAATACCCGGTAAGACCGGAATCGAATCCACAGAGACGGCGGAGAGTGCTTAACTAAAAACTCGGGTTGTGAACTTTGAAACGGCTCTTAGGTAGCCACCCTTTGTGATTTTATGAAATTAATTAATTAACTACTGAACTAATTTCACTGTTCGAATGCAAATTAATAAGGAGAGCGCAGCTGTGGAAACCCAGCGTCCACGCCTGGCCTAAACAATACTTACTCGGGTCACAATTAATCCTTTTTACTGATTTTAGAATACGAGAAAGAATTTCTAACGAATGCGCACCACCTGTCACCAGATTCCGTGCGCACTCGAATTCCGGTAATGCTTGGGTTGTTCGTTAGAGAAGTTTCTAGTTCCCAAAATTGCATGAAAATTGATTTAATTCGACCCCGAGGTGAAATATTGTTTAGGCTCAACGTGGGTGCCCTCGCCCCGCAGCCGCACTCGATGCGACTACTCACTCATGCTTACGCAATAAGCGAAGAAAACCCTAGATTGAAACATGCTTCTGAATACGAAATAAACAAAAGATACGAATTAAACAAGTACCAAAGAATAACTTTATTAAAGAACGGGAATTAATAACGAGTTACCGGAATGCGAGTAATTGAACAAAGCTTGAAAACTTGAAAGGAAAATCTCCAAAGGAAAAAGTCGGCTCCTCAAACGGAAGAAGAACAAAACAAAGTAAAGTTGGGAACCCTAATTCGACCTCAAAAAGAGGTATTTATGTCTTTCCCGAAGCCCAAACACGTGGCAAAATCACCGGCCCATTTAAGCTAGTCGGTATCGATACAGGCTTTTAGCCGTATCGATACCCAGACATTCTGTTCGCAGATGGTGCCCACGGTATTGATACAGGACAATACATGTATCGATACCGAACCTCTAAAATTGACTTTTCAGCTTTTTGGTCGTCCTTGCTTGGGTCCCACCGGTTCCCCGCATGCCCGAAGCCTTGTGACTACTTCCTGTGCTCCTTTTGGCCCGTTTCCTACAAAATGAACACAAACACCAAAAACAAAGGACAACACCGCATCAAGTGGAAAATGAAATAAATCGCGCCTCTAATGCGCTAATTCGCCCTACTTAGGCGCTTATATCTTGAGATATTGCGCGCCTATCACACCCCCCAACTTGAAGGTTGCTAGTCCCGAGCAACGAAAAGAATAAAACAAAGAAATAAAAAGATAGATCTTTTAAACCCCCGGGCGGCCCTGGTAGGACGAGTGAAGTCTCGTGAGGGTTTTCAGCAGTGATAACCCACAAAACACAAAGGACTCGGACATTCGAATGCAACTCAACCCAATCAATAGCCTCTTGAAATACTACAGTGACTGTCAGGCAAGTCAAAGGCAAGATATTTCATCCATGGACAAAGTTAAACAAGTGAACTTCACAGCAATCTTAGCACAAAAATTAATCCTCTCACCTACGATCAGATAGAGAATTTTCAAATGGCATGCATGTATGGAAAAACCACATATAGAAATTCACCAATCCTCGAGAATAGTTCACACACCGTCGATAGCCCAATATTTCTTTAAGCACACTCCTTCCCTTTTCTTTTCTTTTCTTTTTTTTCTCTCTTTGTGTGGTCGTGCAATGCCGGATCTCTCGGGCTTTCTAGTTGACTCTTTAGCGAGCTTTGGGTCGGCTATCCCCAAGCCAAACGGCCTTAGAGCACCAGGTTTTAAGAGACCCCTACGGACCTAATTGCTCAAGTCAAAAAGGCTTTATCGAGATCCAACTAACCAAATTTAACCAATGCCTTCACAAGGTCAATCCATCTTTTGATGCGAACAACACGATGGGAGCATACCCCGATTGTCCGGTTACTACTCAATGGACGCCCGGATAAGCATTAACAATATAGCACACATAACTTGTTCTTTTTTTTTTTTTAGGAAGGAGTTATAAGTCAAAACATACCGCAATATCAAAGGCATATGAACCAAACTTGAAACTGGTAAATACTTAAGTGGAACAGTGTGTGTGTGAGAGCATGTTTCCAAATGACCAAACGCTATCCGACTATAGACGAAACAGGCTAACTAAAGGCTTTCTAAACATTATGTTCACGAGCTTAAGTCTATCCATGAAATCGTATCGAGACTCCGACTCGCACAACAACCATTATAGCGCCAATTAGCAGTCATCAACCAAGAATAGTTACACCCCAAACATCCAAATTCCTTTTTTTTTTTTTGGAAAAACAAAACAAAATGAAAAACATGTACGAAGTACACCCTCCCCCCAACTTAGAACATGCTATGTCCCCAGAGCATGGAGACATTAAAATTGAAAGAACAAGGGGAAGAACTGGACCTCCGGGTGGCAGCCAACCACCATGACCTCGGCCGATATACGAGGAATTTCAGGTACGCTCACCGTCCAACCTGCAAAACACGGCAGTCCAGCCCGGAACGTGGTATCCGGGCGTACGCAGAAAAACCAAAAAAAACAAGAACAGAAAAAGAAAATACACCACCACTTCCGTCACGGGAAAGACACGGGTACTACTTTTCTCCCTAATTTCTCACTTAAATTTGTGTAGAGAAGGTCATCAAAACAATCCCGGGTAAGTCATGACTCAACAGGTTAAATCACTCAAGGTTTTTTCCTTAAAGAAATCAGAGCCAATCGTCTTTTATGACTATCCGAGACACGGCAATAAGATTGTTAGAAACCCAGATACACAAATTTAAGGCTAGAAATTAGGTGGCTATACCAGACCATTAAAAACTTTTTTTTTAGACTAATTTTAATTGGGAGAGAGAGAGAGAGAGAGAGAGAGAGAGAGAGAGAGAGAGAGAGAGATCTTTGAAACGTGGAATTCGAAAATTAATCGAATCCACAAAGATGAATCCCATCAATGCACCACTCCACGCTAAGCGTTTCACTAAAAACTGAACTCGGCCAGACCACAAGAAAAAATACTTCGAGTAAAGCAATTGCCGAATTGTTTTAAGAAATTGAAGTGCCTCTAAGTGCTCACGTGGAACCAAATTAAGTTTCGAGCAGTGGACATAATTTACAATAGAAGGAAGATAAACAAAATCGTTATCATCAACACCAAGAAAATCAATATGTTCCACTACCGTCAATTTGGACTCTTCTATCAAAACTTCCTCAACGAAATCCTGATCCCCAAAAGTAAGAGACTCACTCTCAAACCCATACTTCCTATCTTGCTCGTCCATTAAGGACTGCAAATAATCAAGCTCAGCGTCCCACTCCTCAGCAGTGGGAGATTCTCCGATCGGACCATCACCCAGAGGGCAGTGAGCTCCTCGTTCTCTAGACTCATAGGAACGCAAAAGGAAAACGTAGGCAGAGCGGATCAATAGTGGGAGATACATGAGAGGGGGATCGACCGTTACATTAGACTCAAGGGTGAAACATTGGGCAGTTAGCTCCTCATCCCCTCCAAATTCAGAGGATTCCACCAAACCATCATCCACCCCACCCTCAACGACAAATGGGTCAACTTCCTCTTCTCTCTCTTCCCTAGCAGTAAGCTCCTCATCCCCTCCAAATTCAGAGGACTGTGGTAAGACCAAGTCAATCTCCTCAACATCGTTAACCAGACCTACTTCCTCTTCCCTAGGAGTAAACTCCTCATCCCCTCCAAACTCGGAGGAGCTTCCAGACCACGAATCAAAATCCTCCATACGATCATCAACCCCACCTTCAACGACAAGTGGGTCGACTTCCTCTCTTCTATTGACTTGAGGCGGAGAAGGAAATGTCTCCCACTCCTGATGGATTTGTCCCACAGCCTCTGTGAGTTGAGGCAACTGGGACCTAAGGTCCCCAATTGCTTGGGTGGTTTCTGCGGTGAAGGACATCTGCGATCGCACAAGAGTCTGTACCATCTCATCAAGCTCCTCATCATGAGGGGGATAAGTCAGCTCTGGGGGTGGGCCCGTAGAATAAGGATCAAACCCTTGCGGGTCTTGGGAAAGGGAGCCAAATTGGGTCATGTGGGCCTCATAGTCCCAAAAGGGTTCAGGACTTTGTGCCAATTGACTCGAAAAAATGTTTGAGTAATGCTCGTGATCCCAAGAGGACACAAAGGTACCCGGTTGACTTGAAGGGATATTCTCATAACCCCAAGTAAAATTTTGTATTTGTGCAGATTGACTCGAAGGAATACCTACTTGGCTCTCAAAATTCCAATAGGGTTCATTAATTTGTGCAAATTTACTCAACAGCATACTATGGTGTCGCTCTAACTCCCCAGGGGTATCAAAAAGGCCCATCAGTTTTTTTTGTTTTTTTTTTTTGTTTTCAAGACACAAAACACTTACCACTCGACTGACTCCAGACGACTCAACCTAGAAACAAAAAGATGCTAAAAACAAAAGACACTTTTTTTTTTTTTTTTTTTTTGACTCAGATAAAAACACAAAGATACTAACCCGAATTCTTAACACCTCTTGCCGTCCCCGGCAACGGCGCCAAAAATGCTTGACCGAAATCCTAGACCTAAATTAATGGGTTGCCCCAAGCGTAGGGCTGAGACCGGTGTAGCATAATACCCGGTAAGACCGGAATCGAATCCACAGAGACGGCGGAGAGTGCTTAACTAAAAACTCAGGTTGTGAACTTTGAAACGGCTCTTAGGTAGCCACCCTTTGTGGTTTTATGAAATTAATTAATTAACTACTGAACTAATTTCACTGTTCGAATGCAAATTAATAAGGAGAGCGCAGCTGTGGAAACCCAGCGTCCACGCCTGGCCTAAACAATACTTACTCGGGTCACAATTAATCCTTTTTACTGATTTTAGACTATGAGAAAGAATTTCTAACGAATGCGCACCACCTGTCACCAGATTCCGTGCGCACTCGAATTCCGTAATGCTTGGGTTGTTCGTTAGAGAAGTTTCTAGTTCCCAAAATTGCATGAAAATTGATTTAATTCGACCCCGAGGTGAAATATTGTTTAGGCTCAACGTGGGCGCCCTCGCCCCGCAGCCGCACTCGATGCGACTACTCACTCATGCTTACGCAATAAGCGAAGAAAACCCTAGATTGAAACATGCTTCTGAATAACGAAATAAACAAAAGATACGAATTAAACAAGTACCAAAGAATAACTTTATTAAAGAACGGGAATTAATAACGAGTTACCGGAATGCGAGTAATTGAACAAAGCTTGAAAACTTGAAAGGAAAATCTCCAAAGGAAAAAGTCGGCTCCTCAAACGGAAGAAGAACAAAACAAAGTAAAGTTGGGAACCCTAATTCGACCTCAAAAAGAGGTATTTATGTCTTTCCCGAAGCCCAAACACGTGGCAAAATCACCGGCCCATTTAAGCTAGTCGGTATCGATACAGGCTTTTAGCCGTATCGATACCCAGACATTCTGTTCGCAGATGGTGCCCACGGTATTGATACAGGACAATACATGTATCGATACCGAACCTCTAAAATTGACTTTTCAGCTTTTTGGTCGTCCTTGCTTGGGTCCCACCGGTTCCCCGCATGCCCGAAGCCTTGTGACTACTTCCTGT